>AWOL01S0016388.1:191124-208354 GCA_000715115.1 Nicotiana otophora | reverse complement strand
GGGGGGGAGTTGGTTTGTGTCGACCACAGTATTGGTTTGCCCCGGCCTTTAACATGATTGTGCCACGAAGTTCGGTAGATAGAACAAGTTACTGTATACATATATATATATATATATATATATATGACGTTTTGAAAATACTGTATATATATATATATATATATATATATATATGACGTTTTGAAAATACTGTATATATATACATATAGATAGAATGAGTTGTTGTATAAAAGACGTTTTGAAAATACTTGTTTCTTTTAAAGCAAATGTCGTCTTTCTAATTTATGACATGTTACGAAAAGTGCTGCACATACGAACGTATTCCTTTGAGAACTTCATCCTGTTGATGTTGATCTTTCATGATGCCTCTGACAACGCGGCCACTTACTGTTGTGAATGCATCCTAAATTAGAAGTGTGCATTACAAATGCTTTTCTAAAGTTATGACTGAACCCTTTCAGGTTGCCTACATATCCGAAACGGAATCAGGTCTGAACGTAGTTCGTGGGATGGTGATAAAATATGATGAAAATGACCGAGCCTGACGCAAGCATCCTACGCATCCAAATGGAATCAGGTCGAAGCATAGTTTCATTACAACAGATGCAAAATGATGAGACAAAGAATGAAAATGGCCGAGTATGACTCAAACAGCCTACGTATCCAAGTGGAATCAGGCCAGAACGTAGTTCAATTACAAAAGACGATTGATCCGATGAGGATTTCCTACGTATTCCTTTATGAGGAAATCAAGTCGGTGTAGTTCCTGAGCAACATACAAAAGTGATATTTGGTTTTTATATTACAAGAGAAAGGGGGAGAGAAATAGAACCCTATGTGGGTTGCCTACATATCCCTCTGTGGGAAGTCAAGTTTAACATAGTTCTGTTACATCAAAAACCCTAACTCTATTTGTCTTCAGGCATAGCATCTCTTGATTGTGTCTGAGTTGATAGGCTTCGTGCTGACTATTCCATCCATTTATGCCAAGATTAAAGCCCCACCTGACAGTGCTCGGTGAACCACGCAAGGACCTTGCCAATTTGGTGCAAACTTTCCTTTGGCTTCTTCTTGATGGGGAAAGATTTTCTTCAGAAACAACTGCCCTAGTGTGAATTGGTGAGGCTTCAGTATTTTGTTGAATGTACTAGCCATCCTGTTCTAATATTGTTGTCCATGGCACACTGCATCTATTCTTTTCACGTCAATGAGCATGAGTTGTTCCTGCCTGACCCGTGTCTACTCTGCGTCATCCAATTTTTCCTCTTGAATGACTCTTAAGGACGGTATTTTGACCTCTGCGTGTATCACCGCTTCAGTGCCGTATACCAACATGTATGGCATTGCCCTAGTGGATGTTTTCATGGTAGCCCGATAAACTAATAAAGCGAAGGGTATCTTTTCATGCCATTGTCTGTGATTGTCCACTATATTTTGTAGAATCCTCTTGATATTCTTATTGGCTGCCTCGATTTCCCTATTCATTTGTGGTCTGTAGGTTGTGGAATTGCGGTCGATGATTCTGAACTTCTCGTAGATTTCTCTCATGAGGTCGCTATTAAGGTTAGCGGCATTGTCAATGATGATGGACTCTGGTATTCCAAATCTGCAGACGATGTTATTTCGGACAAATTGCCACTACCTTCTTTGTAACAGCTTTGTAAGTAGATTCCTCAAACCATTTGGTGAAATAGTCGATAGCTACCAAAATGAAATGATGTCCATTTGATATTGCAGGCTCTATGGGTCCTATCACGTCTATACCCCAGGCGGCGAATGGACATGGTGAACCCATTACATTTAACGCATTTGGTGGAACTCAGATGAAATCTCTGTGAATTTGGAACTGGTGACACTTCTGCACGGAACGGATACTGTCACTTTCCATAGTCATCCATAAGTATCCAGCTCTTAAAGTTTTCTTGGCTAATGTGAACCCATTCATGTGGGGTCCAAACATCCCTACATGTATTTCTTCCAACAGTCTGGTTGCTTCAGCAGCGTCTACACATCTTAGCAAACCTAAGTCTGGGGTCCTCTTATACAAGACTTCCCCGTTCAGGAAAAAGTGGTTTACTAACCTCCCGAGGGATCGCTTTTGACCATTAGTAGCAATTTCTGGGTACTCTTGGGTCGTAAGGAATTTCCTGATGTCGTGATACCATGGTTTACCATCTGGTTCTTCATTCACATAAAAGCAATAGGCATGTTGATCCTTGATCTCTACCTCGATTGGGTCGATGTAATTTTTGTCTGGATGCTGAATCATAGATGATAAGGTCGCAATGGCGTCGACGAACTCGTTCTAAATTCTGGGACGAGCTTGAACTGAATATTTGTGAACTTCTTACATATCTCCTTCACGCAGTGCAGGTACGACAGTATCTTGACATTCTTGGTGGACCACTCTCCTTGGACTTGGTGTATCAGCAAATCGGAATCTCTTATGACCAAAGGTTCTTTGATGTTCATGTCGACTACCATTCTGATTCCAAGGATGCACGCCTCGTATTCAACCATATTATTTGTATAAGGGAATCTTATATTTGCCGATGCTGGATAGTGTTTTCTAGATTACGAAAGCATGACTGCCTCAATCCCGACTCCT
This sequence comes from Nicotiana otophora, assembly GCA_000715115.1. Classification (NCBI taxonomy): domain Eukaryota; kingdom Viridiplantae; phylum Streptophyta; class Magnoliopsida; order Solanales; family Solanaceae; genus Nicotiana; species Nicotiana otophora. The sequence continues at coordinate 205,746 of AWOL01S0016388.1, read as the reverse complement.
TTGAAGTTTGTTGCTCCTTGAAAAACATTCTCCACCCAGGGTATGATTCTGCAATATCCTCCCCGATAAATAGTACTTCTTCATCAGGGAAATATGTGGTAAGAGGTTCGTAATCTCCATCCATTGTATTCTCAGCGAGGTGGTCGGCTAAATCTTTCCCTTTTATAGCCTTCTGAGTTATGTACACAATGTCAAATTTGCTGAGGAGAATTTTCCATTTAGCTCGCTTTCCGGTAGGCATTGGCTTCTCAAAAATATACTTGAGCGGGTCGAGCCGAGATATCAGATGCATAGTGTATGTCGACTTATAATGGCTTAGCTTCTGAGCAATCCAAGTCAGAGCACAACAAGTGAGTTCTATCGGGGTATACTTGGCCTAGCATGGTGTGAACTGCTTGCTTAAGTAGTAGATGGCCTGCTCTTTTCTCCTAGTTTTTTCATGCTCCCCCAACACACAACCAAAGGCATTGTCCAAGACTGACAAATAGAGCAACAATGGTTTCCCTGGTTCGGGGGGAACCAGCACTGGCGGGTTCGAAAGATACTCTTTGATTCTGCCAAAGGCTTTCTGGCACTCCTCTGTCCATTTCGTGGAAGCATCCTTCTTTAGCAGTTTGAAAATGGGTTCACAAATCACCGTGGACTGGGCTATGAAACGACTGATGTAGTTCGGTCTACCGAGGAAACTCATGATATCTTTCTTGCTCTTTGGTGGAGGTAATTCCTGGATGGCCTTGACTTTTGGTGGATCAAGTTATATCCCCTTCCTACTTACAATGAAACCTAATAGTTTCCCAGCAGGGACTCTGAACGCGCACTTTGCTGGGTTCAACTTCAAATTGTACCTTCGCAGGTGTTCGAAAAATTTCTTCAAGTCGTCCAAGTTCTCTGCGTATTTTATGATAACTTCATCCACATACACTTCAATCTCCTTATGAATCATGTCATGAAAGAGGGTCGTCATGGCCCTCATGTAGGTGGCATCGGCGTTCTTGAGACCGAACGGCATAACTCTATAATAGTAGACTCTCCAAGGCGTGGTGAAAGCTATCTTCTCTGCGTATTCCTCATGCATTAAGATTTGGTGGTATTGAGTGAAGCAATCCACAAACGACTGCAGTTCATGCTTTGCACAATTGCCGATGAGGATGTGGATATTTGGTAGGGGAATTGTCCTTTGGACGAGCTTTGTTGAGATCTCGCTAGTCCACTCATATTCTGATATTTCCGTCCTTCTTGGGCACTGAGACAATGTTTGCCAACCATCTTTTATAGTTGGTGACCCTTACTACATTTGCTTCTATCTATTTGGTCACTTCTTCTTTTATCCTTAGACTTAAATCAGGTTTGAACTTCCTGGGCTTCTGCTTGACTGGCGGCCTGGTAGGGTCAGTGCGTAGTCAACGTGATACAATGTCGGTGCCTAATCCTGGCATGTCATCATAGGACCATGCGAACATGTCGACGCACTGTCGGAGGAGCTCAATCATTTTTTTCCTTCTGCTCGGCTTCTAGGTGAATGCTGATTCTCGTTTCTTTTACATCTTCTTCTCTTCCAAGATTGACCACTTCTGTTTCTTCGAGATTGGGCTGTTTCTGACTCTCCAGTTGCTGGATATCCTGCAAGAGATTGTCTGGCATCATACTCTCATCATATTTCTCGTAATCCAGGTCATTGCGCTCAGCGAGTTTGTTACATGTAATAATCGTAGAATGCAATTTTTCATCGATTTAATTATTGAAAAGAAAAACTAAGTATAAATAAAGGGATAAAGCAAAGTTTTGATATTTAGGAAAATGATTTTTTTTTATTTCATCAAAAAGGAACGTCTTAAGTGTTCACAAGAGGCAAATGACAAAAGGTACAGACACGGTACAAGCCTCAATTGACCGTGCTCTTTTCAAAAGAAAACTTTTACAGTTCCATACTACCAAGACTCTCGGCGAACCAAAGATGGACTGGTTTTCCAATTCTGCAGCTCTTCTCCTGGTTCGGCATCCCTGATAGTCGGTGTCTTGATGTCAGTTCCTTCACAACATTCTTCAATCATATTCACGAACAGCTTTCCCATCTCGTCGATGATATCATCTTCGGGTGTTGAACTCTGTCCCAAACTTGCAATATGCTCTGGCAAAAAAACCTTTTCCCATGAGCTAACGGTGCGAGCTTTCCCTTTAGGAGGCTAATATCATATCCCAGCCCTTCCTTTTTTTCCCATTATGTTCAATTGGCTCTGTGATACCATTTGACTTGGCTCCTAACCTTGTTCCTGGCGTGTATCTGTATTTTATCATCTCCCTCATAGCCATCTTGGATCTATAAAGCGACTGTATTCCCAAATTTTGTTTAGTTTTCTCCATCTCAACAGTCTGCATGATTTCCACGGCGTGGAAGGCAACTCCATCTAGCCCTTCAATGAATGGAACGACATACTCCATTAGGCGAAGTGACCCCACTCGCCGTGAACCATGATCTCTTGGCATCCCCACTCAAATTGTATGCATTGGTGCAAAGTAGACAGCATGGCCCCTGCCATATGTATCCAAGACCTACCCAGCAGCAAATTATAGGAAGAGGAGATATCCATCACATGGAACAATACCGGAAAATCGACCATCCTGATTTGCAAAGCGAGATAAATTTCTCCAATACCATCCTTTTGTGAACCATCAAAGGCTCTCACCCTTACGTGGCTTTCCTTGATCTCCCGCAAATGAATTCCTAGTCCTGTAGGGTGGATAGCGGACAAATGTTGACTCTTGATCCTCCATCTACCAGCACCGGGGACACCGTTTTATCCCCCATTTGACAGTGACGTGAAGAGCCTTGTTATAATTTGCGCCTTCGATAGGAAGTTAGTCTCTTTTGAAAGTGATCATGTTTGCTTCGACCATTTTCCCAATTGTCGCGGCCAACGCCTCGCTAGTGGTGTTACTTGGTAAACTTACCCCACTTAGTACTTTCAACGAAGCATCCTTAAGACTGTCAGAGCTCATTAATAGATCCATGATGGATATTTGTGCTGGAGTTTACTTCAACTGCTCTTCCATAGAATGCTCTTTGTTTGACATTCTTTTCCAGAACTCAACGGATTTTGGGTCTGTTATGTTCCTCCTTGGAATTTTTTCTCTCTCCTAGTTTCCTCGATTGACATCTTCAGGGGTGTAGCATCTCCCAGACCTAGTCATACCATGGGTTGAGGCAGAGTCGGTCATTTTGGCTTTTCCCTTTTGTTGGTACGTCCATAGGACGGTTTTGTACTCCCGATCTTCTTCATCCCGAGTAGCATTGGTAGGCTACTGTGGATAGGTTTGAACCGTCACTGTAGGTCTTAGTTGTAATTTAATGATCGAAGCCTTTTGAGGAAGGATCCTTGCGGCTTCTGCATTCCCTATAGTAATAATCATTCCCTTTAGGTCATATTCTTCATCTAATGTGATAATGTTAGCTCCCTGGTTTCGATGATTTGGCAGTGGGTTGCGATTCATATTAGGTGGTGCCAGAGTGCACTGAATGGATTCGCTCTTGATCAGGGTTTCAATTTCATTTTTCAACTTGAAACAATCTTTAATATCATGCCCAGGTACATTGGAATGATACACGCATCTTTTAGTGGCATCAAAATATTTGGAGGGATGCTCAGGAACCAATCCCTCGATTGGGTGTATCAATCCTGCTCTTCTTAACCTTTCAAATAATTATGTCAGAGGCTCAGCAATCAGGGTATAAGTTCTAGGACCCCTCTCTTCACAGTTGGGATGAGGGCGTGGTGCATAAACAGGTCGGTTTTGATGAGTAGTGGTTTGGACAAGAGTATATGGCCGTTATGGGTTTTGGTTGTTGTTGGCTCGAGGAGGATTGTATTATAGTTGAGAGTGATAATATGGTTGGGTATTATAGACTGGAGCATAAGTGGGTGATGGTGAGTGGTTGTTTGGGGAATACGATGTGCTTCCATAAGGTGGGTTGGTTTGGCAGTAAGGCACAACTGTTGAGACCTCCTCTTTCTTATTCTTTCCGCTACCGATTGACCCTGACTGGATGGCCTTTCTGGCCGCTTGCAGTGCTGTCATGGATTGTACTTTACCAGATTTTATTCCCTATTCTAAGAAATCTCCCATCTTGACCAGCTCGGGGAACTTTTGACCCATCATTCCCATCATCTTCTAGAAGTATATTCCCTCCACGTCTCTGATGAAATACTTGGATAGTTCATTGTCATCCAACAGAGGTTGCGCCCTGGTAGTCTCCGACCTTCACTATCGTGCACATTCTTGGAACAATTCAGATGGTTTTTTCTGCAGGTTCACCAGTGCGAACCGATCAGGAGTGATCTCTGTATTGAATCAAAAATAATTTATCAAGTCTTTCGCTATATCTTGCCAAGCTCTCCAATTTCGCGGATCCTGTCGGGTATACTAGGTGAGTGCGTCTATCGTCAAACTTGTTATAAACAATTTCATCCTCAGGTTCTCGTGCCTTCCCACTCTAACCAACTTGTCACAATAAGCCCTCAAATATGCGTGAGGGTCCCCTATCCCATCGAAGATATCAAACACTGGGGGTTTGTACCCTGCTGGCATATCTATATCTGGATGAATACATAGGTCCTCATAGTCCAAACTTTCGCTACCTCGGGCAACTTGGAGACTTTTCATTTGCCTTCTCAACATTTACAACTACTCAGATACTGACTCTTCTTCCTTACGCGTGGCTTCTCTCTCCATCTCAGCAAATTGATCAATCTCATAAGGCACCTGACCGTGACAGGTACTATAAAGGTAGGTTAAGAATTGGCATATACAGGGGGAATGTACTGCTCATGGGTGGCGGCATGTGCCACAGGTATGTACTGGTTAGTGGGGTAAGTGACTCTATCACGAGGAGAGGTAGTTGCATTAGTGGTAATAGGTAGGTTCTGTGATGTCTAAGTGTACTGTGGTACATAAGGAGTGTGAATAGGGGGATTTGGTGGGCTTGCGGGGGTTACTGGAGGTATGACTTGAGTGGTGGGAGTTTAAGTTGGGGTGTTATTATTTTGGCGTGATGTGGAAGGAAAGTGATCTGGAAGTGAATCTAAAGAAGAGAATCTAGGTGGCTGAGGAAGTGTTGTCACGGCCAGGTGCGCCAATTCTCTGATATGTTATACCTCCTCCCTTAAGGACTCCATTTCCTGGGCCATCCTAGCCACGTGTTCATCATTCCTAGTACTGTCTTTTTCCCCCAATCGCCCCGAGCTGTTGTATATGACCAGAGCATGTTCAGTTGGGCCTTCTACGGCTGACATCTTTCCCTTTGACCTTAGATTGTATGGTGGCTCCGCCAGTTTTGGTCGACATAACCCAGATTTCTTTTCTTTTCTTTTTGGGGATAATAATAAGGCAAAAGAAAATCAGAAGAAAGAAAAGAAAAGGAGCAAGATCCAGTTTCTTCATTTATATGAGTAGGAAATCACATAGAGTAGATGATTTGTGCATTACAGCTAGCGCATCCCTAGAATTCGTGGGGACCTCTCATTACCAGAGGTAGGCCTAGTTCGCGGATATTTGACAAATGTTTAGACTTGACACATTTAGATTTGAAGCAATATATTTTCATTGATAATTTGGACTGGTAAAAGTGGGAACAAGGGTTACATCATTGTTTCATAGAGTTGCATGGGCTCGGACAATTCGCCCTTTGGAAAGTAAAAGAGAAAAACTAGGGGTAAAGGTACAAAGTGGGAAAGAGGAGAAATCAACCAACTCTAATAACCATCCCCTGAGTCGTTTTCTGTGTCTTTCTCTTCCTGTGGCTCCTCTTCCGGATCCTCCTTCGGGTCTTCCTCAAACGCTTCCTCATCATCGTTGAATTCAGACTCATCCTCCGGATTTTCTTCTGGCTCTGTGCTTGACTCTATCTAGATGCACTCCACTAGCCGATCATCATCTTCAGCCGGTGGCAACATGTGGTCAATGTATCCTGGGACCACCTGACGATGCATTGAAGGGGTCACCAAGTAATATGGCAGGATCTCATGATAAATCTACAAAGCAACAACTGCATCCTCTAACCAGGCTATACCCTCTCTACTTGGCCGGACCAGTTCTTCTTCTTCATTAATCCAAACGTAATACTCGGGACTACACCATAAGTTTTGACCCGTAGGCATTGTCACTAGTTCATTCCACTCTTCTTGCAGTCTTTTTATCCTATGAATTGGGATCTGGACATTGTACGCATCCTTGTACAACATCGTCTTTACCCACATAGGCACGTCTTGGATCATCCCGAATTATCTGAGAACCCGCAGGGATGAGTACGGTTGGATGCCTTCCAGTCCGATCAACTCAATGAAGTACTTCTGAGGAGTCCTCAAGATTGCCCTTCCACTTAACCAAGAGTGTTTCCAGTTGATCCATTCTCCTGTCAAATTGGTCAGTGTTTCCCTCCATTCTTCTTGCCCATGTGGGGAGATCCAGTGTTTCATTCTTTCATTGTTGTTGCGGATCATATTGCTGACACCCACAAAATAGTCGATGGTGGCCTCTCGCTGGAAGAAGTGTTGAGTAGCCCAGATCTGAAGTAGCAAGTTGCTACCCTTAAAGAAATCATACCCTCGTGCACATGCGGACAAATCTCGCAGCATCTCGGCTAACATCATCGACACCACAGTAGCTTGAAGATTGTCGCAGAAGGTTGCCAGGACCACTGGTAACAGGTTAATGTTGATACGGCCCCTTCGCTGCGGGAAGACCAATAATCCCAACAATGCCATTGTGAAAGTGATAGGCCTGAGACTCTCCCACGTCACCTGGTTACATTGAAACTCCCTTGAATACCATTCATAGCTTTCACGGTGCCCAAATCTGTCGAACATCTGGTCGAGGCTCGCCCATCTATCCTCGATACTTCGGAGGCTTCTGTTGTTGGTAATGCCTAAGGCATTCAAGAACCGGCAACCAGGCATAGTAATTGGTAATACTGGCTTTCTTCTGTTGAACGGTAGTTCCGTGAAACTTGTGACTTCTTCCAATGTCGGTACCAACTCACAGTAGGTAAATTTAAATACCACCTTAGCCGGATCCCAAAATTCTATCAACAGGCGAGTGAGCACCTTGTCTGCTTGGATATTCATCAATGCAGTTAATGCCCCTAGGTGAGTCCGAACCTCATCTCCGTGTTTTCCACCACTGTTTCAGCTTATTTGTTGCTCCCATTACCATGCTGATTTCAGGGATATTTTGGTTGATTTCAATTTTTCTGAGGTGGGTAAAATAAAGATATTTGGGGTAAGTGTTTGCTTCGGATACTTAAGTATCTTGTCATGTTTGTGTGTCTTTTCACAGAAATTATGTCATTGGGTGCATGACCCGTTGACATCAAGGTGGATTCCTACTTGTGTGTCGGTACCAAGGACCGACTTACCTAAGGATTATGCAGTATGACCTATTTTACTAGAGTAGAGTCTTTCCTACTTTTGAATTAGACTGAAGACTGGGAGAAGTTATATCAGTTCACCTGATAAAGCCATTCTCTGAAACTAGAGAGGTTTTGAAAAGAAGGTTCAGAAGGGTGTAAAAGACAACCCTCGTGTGCCATTGTATGTGATAGTGCACGGCCAAGACTCAATTAGAAGAGATGTGATATAAAGCAGTAACAAATAAGGGTGTAGCAGCAATAAGCATGGTGATCATAAAGAGAAAATAATTATAAAGATCAAATAAAGCATGTAATCATGTAATTGCAATTTTGAATATAATCAAAGCAAGGTATAAATAAATCCAAAATCCAAATTAGTCTAAGTATGCTAAGGTCAAAACCTAAGTTTGAAATCTCCAGCAGAGTCGTCGTGTTGTTGCACCCTATTTTGCACTAGTCAAGACAGGATTAGACTTATGATTTCTCTGTTATTGATAAAAGAAAGTCACCACCTAATATTTAAAGATATACTTGGGTACCTATTTATTATCTAAGTTATGTTCATTCCAGGTCTGTGAACCGGTGAGATTATGGGTAAGGATTTTTGTTCTTCTAAGGGAAAAGTGTTAGGCACCCCTTAAAATCTATATGAGGTAGCTCCATAGGACTTAGACTAATTTAAAGGCTCGGTTATTTAGACTATGCTTAATCATCACTAAGGCATGGTTTACTACATGTTAAAAGGAGTGCATATAAGACTTTGGAAGAGGTATAGGATTATAAAGAGTTATTGAAGGTTAAGAGAGTTTTGAAAGTGGTACAAATTTTAAGGGTGGTAATTATTATGTCATGAAAGTAAGCATGTTGAAGAATAGTTGCTAGATTAAGCTTAAGAGTTGTTTGTAAGAAAGATGATTTTCAAATGTACCTTGGTTTTTAAAAAATCTGAAGAAGTAAGTCTTTGGAAATTTATTTGAGACTGTCCATTACTTTTTTTTTTATGACAATCTGTTTTCATTCCTTGTTAGTGAAAATCAGTGATTCTTTCCTAATTTTCTTTGGAAATGGTCTACCATTTTGAATAAGGACATGAGCTTCAAAAATCTTTAAGACAAAGTAAGTGTATAAGATGAACATATTGGAATTAACAGGAAGACGAAGATTAATTACTAGTTATTTCCTTTTAAGTCCTATATTTAGTTAAGGTTTGCCTAAGTTTCATGTAATACTAGAGCATGAAAGTAAAGTACATAATCTAATATATGAGTGTTAGATACATGAGAACGAAATATGATAACAACGAAGGAAGTAAGCAAAAAATATGAAGGCAGTAAGCTAAGCTATGAAAATAATGAACAATAACAAAAGAAGGAGGGAGAGAGGACTAGACTTTGATGATTGGCCCCCAACAAGGTAGGCCTAGCGACTTGCGAGATGTGGCCATGGCAAGACTGGACTCTTCAAAAATTCAACAAGAGTTGGTTTGGGCCTGAGTTCCTTAAGAACTCAGCAGTCCCAAATGTACACATGCCGAAAAGAACAAAGAAGGTCATTAGAAATATACGTCATATTCTCAGCATATTCTAATACACATAATAGGTATATTAAGATATAATTGAAACAAGGAAATGATTAATAATGTGGGAAATTAAATATTAATGTGGTGGTTTTACTTAGCAAATAATTCACATTGAAAACCTTTTATTGTCATTAAACAATAAACTCCCAAAGAACTAAATGCGTCAATGAATTAAGGGCTAAGAAGGAAGCTCCACTCAAGGTCGATGATCCACTCAAGGTCGTTTCTTGTATCATTCAAAGAAACGAACAAAGAGAAGAATGAGAGAGGTGCTGACCTTTTTGAGGGCAGCAGACCAAACGAGAGCTCTTTCCAGTTGCTCAAGATCCCAGAACACTCGAGTTTGGACTAGCGATAATACTCAGCAAAGAGGAAAATGAAAACAGTGAGAAACTTAAGGCTAAACTTCTCAGTGTTTTTTGTGTGTGTATCTCTTTAGTGTTAGGTCTTAGTTCTTAGGTTATCTCCTTTTTTTAGGTGAGAGCATTGAAAGCCCTATTTATAGTGGCATTCAATGCCTTAGGGTTTCAGTATTCAAACTAAGATAGTGGAAGATGACTCATTCTAATGATGATAGAAAATCGAGTGAAAATCAGAAGACAGAAGGGGGGAATTCAGATTGAGTTTATCTGAGTGGAGGGTAAAGGATTCCATGATGATTTTCTGAAGAAGGTTTCATGCATGCTCCAATTTTACAAAGCATGAAGGAACATCAGAGACTTGATGTTGTGACTTTGGGTCTAGGGTTTTAAGATTCAGAGGTTTGAATTTTGTGATTGAAAAAGGAAGTTGCAGCATGATTCACGGACTTCAGGAGGCAAGAGGTGATTTCACGCTCCGATTAGAAAGATCATAACAGAACTCAGGTGATTTGAGCTTTCATCTTTGAGTCTAGGGTTAAGCTTTGGGGGTTTCGAATGTGTGTGATGAAATGGGAATGAAATCGACGAGATTAGCGTATTTAGAAGGCAAAGGAAATGAAATATTTGATCGATTTGTGACTTTGCACTAATTTGTGCAAGGTTTGTGACTGATTAAGTTCGTGAGGTTAAAAGAAAAGAGAGGGGAAAGGGAAAGAGAGGTGGCCGGGTCTCTAGGTGCAATTATTAGGGTTTTGGGTACTGGGGGTGTCTCTAGGTTTAAGAGTGTGAGATAGAATCTGGAATGTGGGATCTAATGATCAACGACCCTGATAATTTGGGTATTAAAGAATAAAGGATGTAAAAAGTTACTGTCGTTTGATGGTTGTATTTGGACGGTTGAGATTGAGTCTGGTGAGATACAAAAAATAAAGAAAAATTAGGGATAAAACGCGGGTCGTTGATCTGACGGTCCAGATTCATTGTGCTTTCTTTATGAGTGAGAGAGGCGAGTGATGTGGCAGGTTGTGATTAGGTTATGGAGAGTGGCATGGACTGCCAAAGTGGAGAAGGAGATGGGTGATTGGGTCAGGTACTAATTGGGCCTTGTATTTGGGCTAAAAATCATTTAAAAGGTAGCCATTTTATAATTGATTCAAGAATTGCAATTATGGCCTTTTGGTCTTTAATCCTTTTTGAAATTAAGTTAACTAAACTTTATAATTGTCAATAAAATGTAATAAAAATTATAATTGTTAAATACTACTCCCTCCATTCTAATTTATGTGAACCTGTTTGACTAGGCACGGAGTTTATGAAATAATGAAGACTTTTGGAATTTGTGGTCCAAAACAATTCAAAAAGGGTCCTAGAGTATTTGTGTGGTTATAAAAGCTTCTCATTAAGGGTAGAATTGTAAGTTTAAGCAAAATTATTTCAAAATTTAGAAAGGGATCATTCTTTTTAGAACGGACCAAAAAGGAAATAGGTTCACATAAACTGGAACGGAGGTAGTACTAGTTATCGTAATTAATTATTTATTTGTAAAACTACTTCACTAGGACATTAATTTGAATTATTGAAATAGTAAACTAATTAACCATTTTAAGAAGTAATTTATTGAAATAATTATAGAACTTACATATAGAAATTATTTTAATAATCCTAAAATATATTTGTAATTACATAATACTAATGTCAAATGATTAATTTTGAAACTAACACTGAATTAATTCGTGGAGATAGGTATTCATTATTGGAAAATACTTTGAAAATATTTATTGCAAATTATTAAGTATAAATAAATTCATTTTAAAAGGGAGGGTCAAAATTGGTCGTCAAAAACCATAACTATGAGAGGAAGAGGAGGCTAAGTGTGATGGTGCAGTGATTCTGTTTGTTCTCCTGTGCCTGAAAGCTGGGGTATTGATGGAGTATTGTAAGATCTGTCCTCTGATGTGGTTAGGTAGAGCTGATGGGATGTGGAAATAGGTCATTGCTGGCAGCTTGTGACTTAATTTGGATAAGGAATCAACTGGGCAATTAGCTTCTCTATACACATGTGAGGATGTGAATTTCTCACACTGTGATCATAGGTCCTTAAGTTTCTGCAACTTCATCTTTAGAGTCCATAGGTATTCATTATTACAGCTCAGCCACTGGATAAGAAGAGTTGAATCTGCTTCAAGGTGGACTTTGTGAAAACCATTGTCCAAGCACCACTGCACTCCTATGATGGTTGCTTCTATTTCAGCAAGATTGTTAGTACCTTCCCCAAAGGGGTAGCAATGGCATGGATGAATTCACTAAAATGATCTCCGATGATGACCCTTGCTCCTATTCTACCGGGATTACTCAAAGCACTCCCATCACTATCGACCTTCACAAAGTTTGTTTCAGGTCTTTGCCAGATGACTTGAATAACATCAGTGTGGTGCTTAATTTGTTCAACTATTGGATACAGTTCATTCCAGTTGAAAGATCAGGAGATATGAGGGAAACGGATTCTCAGCATCAGTGAAGCATCTGAATTGATAGAGAACAAGACCCTGGCCGTGGAGGATGACTTTCCTCCATACTTTGTAGTGCATTTGTTCTTCCAAAGGTTCCAGTAGATAATAATAGGTATGGTGTCTAGGAATAGTTTTTGGACTTCATTGTGACTTCTCTGCATCCACCAGGTCATTAAGAGCAGTTTGAGAGGCTTATTGTGAGTTTATATTCCTGCAATTCAACCATATTTCCTCCAAACAAAACTGGCAAAAAGACCCTTACTAAAAATGGGATACATAATTTCATTGGCAGGTCTGGAGCAGCAAACACATCTGGATACAGTAGGGTTGCTAAATAAAAGCACCCTATCATCAGTTGATAATTTATTTCTAAGAGCTCTCCATAAGCAAAAAGACTATTTAAAAGGAATTTTCTTATGCCATGTCATTCTATTGGAGAAGTTAGATTGTTTCTTCTTTCTGATGAGTTCCCAAGCAGAGGCAGAGGTGAAATTACCATTAACAGTTGGTGTCCAAATGGCTTCATCTAAAATATGAGGCTGGTAGTAAATAGGGGTCTGAATGATGTCTTGGATCTTATGGTATGGGGCAATTTCATTTAACTTCTGAAGATTTCATTGACCATCAGTCTAGAAGTAGGGTACAGGAATATTACCAGGCCTGCCTCCGCCAATTATGGTTAGCCAAAGGCCCAGTTCCTAACCAATTATCCCAGCAGAAAAGATTGTTTCCTAAGTGAAGTTTCCATTGAATAGCTTGCTCAACTTCTTTTTTGTTAAGAATCTTCCTCTTCCATGCTTGGGACTGACCTGAGTCCCATTTTTTAGATATGGGATTGGACCTTTGACAGTACTTGGCTCTAAGGAAATTGCTCCACATAAGTCCTAAGGTGCCACCATTGTTTGAGCTCCATTGATTTGCAAACATCTTCAATTGTTCTGAAACCTAGACCGTCCTCATTCACTGGGTAGGCAAGCTTTTTCCAAGAAGCCCAATGATATTTCAATTTGTCTTTTTTCAGACCCCACAAGAAGTTTGCTGCCAATTTCTCAACATTCTTCATAACAGTTTTTGGAGGAGACACTACAGACAAGAGGTGGATTAGGATTGATTGAAATATATGTTTTATCAAAGTAGCCCTACCACCATAGGATAACATTTTTCCATGCCAGCCTTTGATTCTACCAACTATCTTAGTTGTGAGATTATTGTAGTGAATGATCCTCTTTATACTAATATACAAAGGGCATCCCAGGTAGGTTAGTGGAGATTCCCTCCTAAAGAAACCAGTTTCTGCTTTAATCCTTCTACTAGTATACTCAAAAGGCACCAGGTGAAGTCATGAAGTGACTCTTATCCTTGTTAATTTTCTGGCCTGAACTTTCTTCATAACTGCTCAAGATCTTCATGATATTTTGAAGTGATACTTTGCCTCCTAAGGTAAATATGATAATGTCATCCGCAAAATTGAGGTGATTAATCTGTGGTCCTCTCCTTTGCATATAGAAGCCATTGAAAATTGATAATGGTTGAGATTATTGAGCATCCTAGACAGTAGTTCAGCTCCAATAATAAATAGAAAAGGAGCCAGGGGATCTCCTTGCTTTAGACCTCTAGTAGATTGAAAGAAGCCCCATCTAGTGCCATTAACCATAACAAAATACCAATTATTAGACATGGTTCTCCAAATTATGTCAATGATTCTTTCACAGAATTCCATTCTTCTCAGCATGATACATGTGAAGCTCCATGAGACTCTATCATAGGCTTTGGCCATGCCTAATTTAATAACAATATTGGTCCCAATATTAGGCTTTTTGATTCCATGGATAATTTCCTGGGCAACCATGATGTTTTCAGAAATATTTCTCCCTTAAAAAAAGCCTGACTGATTGGCTGAGATGATTCTGGGAGGATTGGAGCCAAACTTGGAAATGATCACTTGAACTAATAATCTTGGAAATGATCTTATTGATGAAATTGTTGAGGCTGATTGGTCTAAATTGTGTAAGGGAATTAGGAAATTCCACTTTTGGTAATAGGACAATACATACACCTGTCATATATCTGGGCATGGTGCATCTTCCATAGAAGGTCAGGACAACCTGCATCAAATCAAACTTGATGACTTCCTAATAAGCTTGGTAGAACTTACTTTTCATACCTTCAGGTCCTGCTGCACTTGTAGGATTCATGGAGAAGACTACTTCTTTTAGTTCATTCATTTTAGGGCCTTGGAAAGAGCAGTGTTCTCTTCAGGGGTGATCGTGGATGAGATACAATCACTATATTTAAAGTTAAAAATTAATGGGTGATTATGAGAATACATCAAAATTAGTTGAAAAGTACTAACCAATGAAGTTGGGATGAAAATCTCTTCAAAAACCTCTCTAGTCCGAGTATTCTTCGCGTCCGCGAAGCACACAACCCCGTTGGCCTTCGCGTTCACGAAGGCAATTCCCCAGCCAATCCTCCATGTTCGCGTCTCAGGGATTGCGTTTGCGACGAAGACCATATACCCTCCCCAGACATTTCCCAAGCCTACGCGTTCGTGTGAGGCCTTTCGTGTCCGCGAAGGGAAGTCCCCCCAAGCCTTCACGTTTGTGTTCCACCTCTTGCGTTCGTGTAGTGTATCTAGCCCCAGCCCTAAATTCCCCTTCGAGATCGCAAAGCACTGATACACCAGCAGAAAAACCAGTATTTCAACAAGTCCAAAAAAGGTCCGAAGCAAATCTGAAACTCTCTCGAGCGCCTCCCCCCCCCCCCCCC
>AWOL01S0016388.1:177462-189133 GCA_000715115.1 Nicotiana otophora | reverse complement strand
CGGACACCAATCCGAACATGAACATAAGCTTAATAACATTATATAAACTCGCTCGCTACCTCAAATCATCAAAATAACATCAAATAACAAGAATCGATTATCAAAACTTAAGATTCCAACTTCAAAACTCATCTTTCACAATCTTTCACATAATACGCCGAAACGCGCTCGGGTCACCCCGGACCTCAACCAAGCGTGCCTACAAGTCCAAAAACATTATATAAGCCTACCGAAATCATCAAAATACTGATCCGAGATCGTTTACCAACAATTTTGACCATGGTCAACTCTAGTTGTTTTTAACGCTTTCTTCAAACTTTTACATAAAAGCTTTTCAAAAACAATACGGACCATGCACACAAATCAATAAATATCAAATGAAGCTATGCGAGGTCAAGAAATATGAAAATCAAGGCTAGTACTCAAAACGACGTATCGATCTTCACATTCTCCACCTCTAAAAGAAACGTTCGTCCTCGAACGAACATAGAAAAGTACCCGAACTGGTAAAATGGTAGGGGTATCTACTCCGCATATCGGATTTGCACTACCATGTATCCTCCTCGATTAGATGACCTCTCCATTGCACTTTCACAGAAGGAAAATTATTAGATCTCAACTTTCGAACTTGCCGGTTTAGAATTGCCACCAGCTCCTCCTCAGAGGTCAAATGCTCATCAAGATGCACCGTATTGAAGTCTAAAACACTTGATATGTCCTCATGATACTTTCGAAGCATGGAAACCTGAAATACCGGATGTACCCCTGTTAGGCTAGGAGGCAATTCAAACATGTAAGCAATTTCCTTAACTTTATCAAAAATCTTGAACGGACCAATAAACCTCGGACTTAACTTGCCCTTCTTTCCAAACCGCATCACGCCCTTCATAGGCGACACTCGGAGAAGAACCTTCTCACACACCATGTTAGCCACATCGCGAACCTTCCGATTCGTATAACTCTTCTACCTGGACTGAGTTGTATGAAGTCGCTCCTGAATTACCTTAACCTTCTCCATAGCATCATGTACCAAATTAGTACCCAACAATCTAGCCTCTCTAGGCTCAAACCAACCAATCGGCAAATGACATCGCCTCCCATATAAGGCCTCATATGCAGCCATCTAAATGCTCGACTGATAGCTGTTGTTGTAGGCGAACTCCACAAGAGGTACAAACTGGTCCCACTGACCCCCGAAATCCATAGCGCATGCCCGCGAAATATCGTCTAAAATCTGAATAGTGCGCTCAAACTGCTCATTCTTCTAAGGATGCAACACAGTACTTAGCTCGACTTACGTGCCTTAAATACGATGTATGGATCTCCAAAAATACGATGTAAATTGCGTGCCTCGGTCAGAAATGATAGAAATGGGCACGCCGTGCAGGCGGATAATCTCCCAGATATAAATCTGAGCCAACCACTCTTAAGAATAGGAAGTCATCACCAGAATAAAGTGCGCGGATTTAGTCAATCGGTCCATAATGACCCAAACTAAATCATATTTCCTCAAGGTCTGTGGTAAGCCTACCATAAAATCCATAGTGATGCGCTCCTACTTCCACTTCGGTATCTCCAATCTCTGAGTCAACCCCCCTAATATTTTATGCTCATACTTCACCCATTGACAATTCAAACACCGAGAGACATAAGCAACAATATCTTTCTTCATTCTTCGCCACCAATAGTGTTGTTTTAAGTCAGGGTGCATCTTTGTGACACCTGGTGAATGGAATAGCGTGAACTGTGAGCCTCCTCAAGGATCAACTCTCTCAACCCATCAATATTTAGAATACAAATCCGACCTTGAACCCACATAACACCATCATCTCCAATCAGAATCTACTTGGCACCACCCTGTTGCACTGTGTCCCTCAGCACTAACAAGTGGGGATCATCAAACTGGCGAGCCTTGATACGATCCAACAATGATGATTGTGCCATAACACAAGCAAGAGCCCAGCTAGGCTCCAAAACATCCAGCCTCTAGAACTGATTGACTAAATCCTGAACATCCATGGCTAGTGGCCTCTTCTCTACTGGTAAATATGCCAAACTTCCTATGTTCTCAGCCTTCCTACTCAATGCATCGGCCACTACATTGGCCTTCCCCGTGTGATATAGTATGGTGATATCATAGTATTTCAGCAACTCTAATCATCTTTACTACCGCAAATTAAGGTCCTTCTGCTTGAAGAGATGATGGAGACTCCGATGATTGGTATAGACCTCAAATGGAATGCCATATAGATAATGCCTACAAGTCTTCAGTGCATGAACAATGGCTGCCATCTCTAAATCATGCACATAGTAATTTTTCTCATGAACCTTCAACTGACAAGACGTGTAGGCAATCACCCTACCATCCTACATCAGCATCGAGCCAAGCCCAATACACTATGTGTCACAATACACAATGTAAGATTCTGAACTTGTAGGCAAAAACAACACTGGTTGTAATCAATGCAGTCTTGAGCTTCTGAAAGCTCACCTTACATTCGTCGGACTATCTGAAAGGAGCATCCTTCTGAATCAATCTAGTTAAAGGAGCTGTGATGGTTGAAAAACCCTCCACGAAACAGCGATAATACTTAGCCAGTCCAAGGAAACTCCGGATCTCAGTAGCGATAGAAGGCCTGGGCTAACTCTAAACTGCCTTAATCTTTTTCGGATCCACCTTAATCCCCTCACTGGACACCACGTGGCCCAAGAATACCATTGAATCAAGACAAAACTCTCTTTTGGAGAATTTAGCATAAAGCTTCTTCTCTCTCAAAGTCTGGAGCATGATCCTCAAATGCTACTTATGATCCTCCCGACTACAAGAATACACCAATTAGTCATCAATGAACACGATGATGAAGGAATCAAGATATAGCTGGAACACGTTATTCATCAAGTGCATAAAGGCTACTGGGCATTGGTCATCCCAAAAGACATCACCAAAAACTAATAGTGACCATAGCGGCTCCTGAAAGCCATTTTCGGAATGTTTGAAGCCCGGATATTTAACTGATGGTACCCTGACCTCAATTCAATCTTTGAGAATACCTTAGCATCCTGAAGCTGATCAAACAAATCATCAATACGTGGTAATAGGTACTTGTTCTTGATAATAACCTTATTTAGCTGCATGTAGTAAATACACATTCTTATAGTGTCATCCTTCTTCTTCACAAATAAAACATAAGAATCCCAAGGTGAGACATTTGGTCAGATGAAACCCTTATCAAGAAACTCCTGATGTTGTTACTTTAATTCCTTCAACTCCACGGGTGTCATGCGATATGGTGAAATAGAGATGGGCGGGGTGCCCGTCACCAAGTCAATACCAAAACTAATATCCCTATCGGGTGGCATGCCCGATAGGTCTGCCGAGAACATATCTAGAAAGTCTCTCACTACCGTAACTGACTCAACGGTTGGAGTATCAACACTAACATCCCTCACTAAGGTTAAGTATGCCAAGAACCCCTTATCTACCATCCGTTATGCCTTCAGAAAATACACCACCCTACTAGGAACGTGACTCAATGAACCTCTCCACTCCAGCCTCGGCAATCCCAGCATAGCCAATGTCACGGTCTTAGTGTGAAAATCTAGAATAGCGTGATATGGTGACAACCAGTCCTTGCCCAAAATAACATCAAAGTCCACTAAACTGAGTCTACCCCCAATCGTTAGTGTGACAATCTAGAATGGCGTGATATGGTGACAACTAATCCTTGCCCAAAATAACACCAAAGTCTATCAAAGTCTACCCTAGTCGCATAACCCCCGATAAAGACCACACATGAACGATAGACATGGTCTACCACAATAGAATCCCCAACATGCATAGACTCGTATACAGGAGCACTCAAAGAATCACGAGACATATCCAAATATGAAGCAAAATAGGATGACACATACAAATAAGTGGAACCCGGATCAAATAAAATTGAGGCATATCTATGGAAAATCGGAACAATACTTGTGATGACTGCATCGGACGACTCTACCTTGGGTCTAGCTGGGAATGCATAGAAATGGGGCTCAGCCCTACCAATTTGACCTCTACCTCTTAGACGGCCTCCCTGGATGGTCTCCACCTCTAATAGCCTGATCACTACCCCAGGTCGCCTAACCCCAGCCTCTAGCTAGCTGCGTGGGCGGTGGAGCAACTGGTGCTGGGATCATGGCATGAGTACCCTGCTTTGGAACACTGATCTGAAGTCTGGGACAATACCTCCTGATATAACCCGTACCCCACACTCAAAGAACTCACTTGGCTGACGTGGCTACTGGATTTAAGACTGACCCTGACGGTCTGGATAACCACTGTGATAGCTCTGAATCGGTGGTGCACTGATGGGAGCTAAAGGCGAACTGTAGTCTAGGTGTTGAGGACGAGACCCATAAGGACCATGACTGTCCGAAGCACCGTGTGATGCCTGAAGTGCTGATTGACTCATCCTCATAAGATAGCCTCTACCAAATGAACCTCTGACTCTAGATGAGGCACTACTGAAACCACCAAATAGTGAGGCCTCTTCCTAGATGATGCCTCTCTACCCTGACCACGAATCCTCTCAATCCGCCTAACGATCTCCATAACTCGAGTGAAAGAAATATCATCTTCAGCCTCTTTGTCCATCTGTAGCATGATACTATAAGTAAGGTCCTCTATAAATATCCTCCCTTTCTAACTCTCAGTAGGGATGAAGACAACTACATGGTGAGATAAATCCACAAATTTGTTCTCGTGCTGGGAAATAGTCAAGCTACCCTGTTGGAGGAGTTCAACTGGTTGCGGTAGTCCTATCTTATAGTCAAGGGGATGAATTTATCCAAGAATAGTTATGAGAACTGATCACAAGTAAGTGAAGGTGAACCTACGAGTCTGCCATGAACATACTCCTGCCACCACCTCTTGGCAGAGCCATGCATCTGAAATACTACAAAGTCAACTCCATCAGACTCCACTATACCCATGTTGTGCAGTACCTCGTGCCAACAATCTATGAAATCTTGGGGGTCCTCAGAATGTGTACCGCCAAAGCGAACAGGAAATAGCTTGGTGAACTCGTCTAACCTCTTCAGCTCTCAGACGACATTGCAGGTCCCTCCCCGGACTATGTAGCAATAACTAGCTAGACTGCTCCAACTGGTAGGAATGTTGGAGTCTGATATCCGTGAGCCATCTACTTTGGAGTGTGAATGGCGGGAGTCTGGGCTCCTTCCCCAGCCTAAGATATGGATGGTGCGATAGGTAACATACCGGCCTGGGCCACACTCTCCATAAGACCCACTAGGCGAACTAGGGCGTCCTGAAGTACGGGGGTGGAAATGAACCCCTTCGGGACCTGAGTTGTTCCAACTAGCACAGTCGGAACAAGGATCTCCTCCTCCTGCTAGATCTGAGGCTCTGCAATAGGTATTGCTGTGCATGCTCTAGGCTGAGATCTGCCCTGTCTCTGGCCCTACCTCGGCCCCGGCCCCTACCCCTAGTAGTGGTTGCAACCTGGGGCTCCGGCTCCTGGTCAGCTATGGATGTTGTGCGTGTCCTCATCATCTATGAGACAACAAGAATACAATGATTTAAACTCAATGATAGAATAAATTACACGATAGAGAAAGAAAGAAGTGAAAATTTCCTAAGTTGTATAGCCCCCAGAAGAGAAGTACAGATGTCTCTGTACCGATCCTCCAGACTCGACTAAGCTTGCTCATGACTCGTGAGACCTAGGTAACCTGGCTCTCATACCAACTTGTTATGACCCCGAAATCCTAACTACGGGGCCGTGATGGCCCCTAACGCTCACTTGCTAGGCAAGCCAATATTAGCTACCCAACATTCATTTTAACACTTCTTAAAAGCAGTTAATAAGAAGCAAAGTTGTAGAACTTAAAATAAATAATAAACCCAAATGCGTTATCTAGTCTACTCTCGAAATTAGGTGTCACAAGTACATGAGCTACTATAATAAAATACTACAGCCAAGGTCAGAAACAAAAAGTACAATTTTCTGAATGAAATAAATAGTACAAGGAAATAGCACTAACCGTGCAGGATTTGAGGCAGGTACATCTGGCGGTCCTACCAGTGCGTATCCCAGATATCCCGATCCTCCAAGTTTATTCAGGATCTACTGAGCTTTTTATAACTTATGAAACCATCAGCTCTCTTGTTTTGATGGGCTTAATCCCAAGGCTTTACCTATTCTTGTCACCTTCTCACCCACCTTTTCTTATCCTTACTCCTGTCTACCTAAAACTTTATCGCTCTACCATACTTTAGCTTGCGACCTACACATATCTATTTATACTACTCGCAACATTTCTTGCTAGCACCATAGATTTCCTTATATTTTTCTAGAACCTTAAGCGAGATATCACATCATCTCTAACTCTTCTTTACTCTATTAACTAGACCTCTCGGTACCTGGAAACCATAGGCTGGAAGATATGCTACTGACGACACCACTATCATTTCTGGATGCTGAATCACAACACTTCTATCCCTCTATCTGAAGTCTGGACTATTCACAATATTTTGCACTTGGGTATCTTGTACCTTATTTACCTTTACCTTACTTACCTTTAAATCTCGCATCGTATATTTTATCGCTATCATAACCTCCCTTCCACATAGGTGAAATTCACATCCACACCTTAAAGCTCTACTGTAATACTTGCACCTCTGGTGCATACACAATCTGGCGGGAGCTTCATACTGACTTCTTATGAGGTTGGTACTCTTCTAACTAGCTTTATCGTAGATATAGAATATGGTCTATGTACTATATCTCTTGTACCTTTGATATTAAGAGTGATTCTGCAATGTTCTAAATCATGATTTCTATAATTATATGGGTCTAATAATCGGACTTCTAATTTACTTAGCTATTGTAACTCTCGGGCTTCCTCTTCTCTTTTAGCCTTTATGTAGGCTTAAGCTATCTTTCAATCTGTGGATCAGGGTATTAGTTATTACTTTAGCCTTTCGTGGACGCTACGGAACATCCATGTTATAATCTTCTAACAATTCAAGCTTTTGTCTATGACATGGACTCAATTCTTTCTTTTGACTTATACCGTAGTCTCCTATAACTATAAAAATGTCAACATATATGCTGCATAGATAATACTCTGAAATATTAAGTGCGTTCATAACGTAAATAATTCTAGGTCAAAAATCGAGCAATTTCTTCCGTGCCTTCTCAATTGTCTTTAAATGTAAGCAATTACTTTTCCTGGCCATTCTGCCACTTGTTGCATGAATACTTGACTTATCTTAGTTCCCACATATATTGGAATTTCGTGCATCTCATATGATCTCGAATATTACTTTTGATTTTACTTCCAATTTATTAGTCACGTTATGTTCCACTTTCTTATGGAGTGCATGCAATTTTGTAGTATGACTGTTGTTACAAGATCATTTCTTCTTTAGGTCACTATGCGTAGGTTGAAGCGTTCTTCCTTATTTCATCAGCTAGTCTTTTGTAATAGTACTTAGCGGAGATCCTCTAACTCTTGTAAAGCTGCGAGTTTATTACATCGTATACATGACATAATTGTTGATGTTCTTACTCTCCTATAATTATCCTTAGTTACTTACCTCAGCGCCCTTGTGCTAGTAGGGTTGCATCTGAACTGAAATTTTGATTGTCTCCCCAGTGGCACTCTTTTTTAATTTCGTGAAACTTATGCGGTACCGTTAACTACCCCAACTCCTAGCTGAATATTTCTCAAGGATTATGATGTCATATCTGCGAGACTAAATTCCCTATGTTGGGGTTCAATATGTTTATTTTGCACGATCTGCTGATTTATCAATATTCTCTTATACATACTTGCTTTTTGTTTGGGATCAGGTTACACTCCGCTATGCATTCTTGCATATCTTCACATGCTTAAATTGGTTCATCTTGTGAGGTTAAGACTTAATCGAGAGAGGAGTTTTTGCTGAACAATTGAACTAATAATTGAGTGAATTTGCGAGACTCACTTGAACATTAGAAGTGAATTATCTAAAGTTAGATTCCAAACAATTATCTTGCACCTATCCTATCAAAACCCTATCTTCTCCCATTGATAACCTTCTTTGCTTATTCCTTGTTTCGATTATCATTAGTCAATGTCTTTAGATTCTTAGTTAATTTAGTTAGACATCTTATAAATCTCAATTGTTGATCATCTTGGATAGCAACCAAGCTAGAAACTACGAGAATCCTGTTTAAATCCAATCCATGTGGATATGATATTTTACTATACTATATTTGATTAGCGATCGGAATTTAAGTGTGTGTTTTGCGCTCATCAGTAAGTGTCGAGCCTAACCTCGACAAAGTAGTGAAGAGGCAATTACAAGGCACTCACTTAAAACTTGTACGAGTATAAGTAAAGATGATAACAGAAATAGAGGAAACAACAGTTGACATGAAAATTGGAACAATAAATACACAACAGAGGGCCCCCAGAGTAACATCTATTCTCAATTTCTCAATACAACACGGATACGGAACCAACATCTAAGAATAATCAGTATGTCTTATCCATTGCAGTGTGCAACCCGATCCCACACAATAATACCAAATTTGTAAAACCTGATTTTTGAACTCAAACCTTCAAAATTTTTCTATGGTTGTCAATGGAGTTTATGCTCTTATCTTCATGTTACACACACCCAAGCAGGACCTAATTTTATTTTAGTCCTTGGACAGTTAAATCTTACTGATTCGTTTTTTACTTTGGATGATGTTACGCATTGTGATGATTCGATAGGTCATTTTGAGTATTGGCCTTGATTTTTGTATTTCGAGACCTCTCATAGATTCATTTGATGTTTATTGAATTGAGTGCCGGTCCGTGTTGTTTTCCAAAAAGCTTTTATGTAAAATTTTGAAGAAAATATGATTTTTGGCTTTAAAAATAACTAGAGTTGACCACAGTCAATGTTCTTGGTTAACGACCTCGGATCGGTATTTTGACGATTACGGTAGATTCGTATGATATTTTGGGACTTGTACGCATATTTGTTTGAGGTCCGGAGTGACCCAAGCGCATTTCGGCGCATTATGTGAAAGATTGTGAAAAATGAGTTTTTAAGTTGGAATCTTGAGTTTTGATGCCCGATTCTTGTTATTTGTTGTTATTTTGATGATTTGAGGTAACAAGCGAGTTTATATAATGTTATTACACTTGTGTGCATATTCGGATTGGATCCCGGAGGGATCAGGTGAGTTTTAAATTGGTTTCAGACTATTTTTGGACATGTTGAATTGCTGGTTTTTCTGCTTGTATATAGTGCTTTGCGATCACAAAGTCCCTATCACGATCGCAAAGGGGAAATTTGGGGCTGGGGATGGATACAATACGCGAACGCGAGAGTTGGATCGCGAACGAGAAGGCTTGGGGGGACTGCCTTTCGCGAACGTGAAAGGCCTCACGCGAATGCGTAGGCTTGGCAAATGTATGGGGAGGGTAGATGGTCTTCATCGCGAATGCAACCCATGGGACGCGAAAGCGGAGGCTTTGATGGGGAATTGCCTTTGCGAACGCAAAAGCCAACAGGTCTGTGTGCTTCACGAACATGGCCGGTGCTTTGCGAACGCGAAGAACACCTGACGCTCAGTTAAAAAAAAATCGAAAGTCGGGATTTCATTATTTTTTACCATTTGTGAAACCTAGAATTCGGACTAGAGTGGTTTATGAAGATATTTTTAACCCAACTTCATTGATTAGTAATTTTCAAATAATTTTGATGTATTTTCATAATCACCCATTGATTTTTAACCTTAAATTTTGTGATTTCAAAGTAGAAATTAGGGGTTTTGGGTAGAATTTAGGAATTGGAAAAAATTGAGATTTAGACCTCGAATTAAGGTTGGATTTCGTAACAAATCACATAACCGGGCTCTGGGGTGAATGGGTAATCAGAATTTGGTCTGAATCTCAAATTTTGACCAAGCGGGCCCAAGGTTAACTTTTGTTGACTTTTTTAATTTAGTTAAAGATTGAATTTTGTTTACTCGTGGGTAGTTTCTAAAGCTTGCTTTGAATTGTTTAAATTATATTTGGCTCGATTCGATTGGTTTGGAGGTTTATTCTAAAGGAAAAGCCATCATTGATCATTGATTTAGTTGCGTAAAGAGGTAAGGGGCGTAGTTAACCTTGGCTTGAGGGAATTAGGACATGATTAGTCTATTTGCTACTTGATTTATGTGTGGGAATGACGTATATTCAAGGTGATGAGTGCATATACGCAGCCACGGGTTAAGCATGCGGGGGGGGGGGGGGGGGATATTTTATTGTTGTCTTCAATTACTTCATGCCTTTATTTATTCTATACTACTATGTGTCATATGCTTTAACTGTTACTTGTTCTTCCTTGTTAAACTCATGCTTTTATTCGTTACATGCCTTAATTTGTTATATGTTTCCATGAATTTGTGTCTTTATTTATTGACTGGTTTTACTTGCCTTATGTTTTGTATCTTGTTAGATAGGCTCTTTTATCCATCTTATGCCCTTAATTGTTTAATTCCTTATTACGTTTCATTGTGAAATACACCATAGTTGATTGTAGTTTTGTACTTACTTGCTATTTCTTTGGAATCGAGTTGCACGCTGCAACGGGTATTGGTATTATTGTGTGGGATATGGTTACACACCGCAACATATATTGGTATTATTGTGTGGGATCGATGTCACACCCAAAACCTAGGGAGGTATGGCCGGCACCCGGTGTCATACTCGCCCCGAGCGTACCACTCTGTAACTGTGAACTTTAGAGGGGTAGCCCTCAACTAGGGCCGACGAGGCCTACCTACAAGTTGACAATACCAATCAAGGCTGACGAGGCCATATTCTAAATCATCTAAAAGTAACGTCTCTCTCATATGAGGGGTAAACATACCCAAAAGCTTATATACATAACTGTGCAGGTCGACGATGAAACCATGAACGTCTACAACCAGCAATAAAAAGTTGAACATGTACACAGGACTGGCAAGGCCATAATACTAATATACAAAATATACATGATTCGTCTACAAGCCTCTAGTGATAACAGAATTGTATCATGGTCGGGACTGGACCTCGACCTGCCCATCGAACCTGTAGATATAAAATTGACTCTAAAGTCTAGATCTGGTAACTCAGGGGGAGTGGAGCTTACCAATCAGGCTGATGTTTGGATTTATCTATTAGAAGGTCTATCCGGCTGTCTATTAGGACCCGCAGTCATAAAATACAGCGTCCCCAGCAAAAAAGATATTTGTACGAAATAATGTTCCAAGTATGTAAGGCAATATGATAACTGAATGCTGAAAGTAAACTGATAATATAATAACTGAAAGTAACTGGAAGTCAAAGATTATCTAAAGATATGCTTACCTGGTGATACTGACTCCACTCTCTCAATATAGTAAGTAAAATATTTGTCTAGCCCTATAAGGCTCGGTACATGTAACTGCTCGGCCTAGTAGGCCCGCTCATAGGCGCTCGACCATACTAGGCTCCGTATCTCGGCCATTCTGGGCTCGCTCATAAGCACTCAGCCATCGTAGGCCCAGTATATAACTTACCATCTGATCAGAGGTTGCCCAATAGGGGCCTGCCCACCGATTATATCTCGGTGGTGGTAAAAATACTGTAATACTGGATATATATATATATATATATA
>AWOL01S0016388.1:157381-176439 GCA_000715115.1 Nicotiana otophora | reverse complement strand
ATATATATATATATATATATAGTTATGAGACTAGGAAAATACTGTAACTTATGAGACTAGGAACATTTACATAAATTCAAGATTACGAACTTCTCTTTATATCTCGTTATCAAATGTATATAGTTATGGGATCATGCCAAAATGAAGGAAAGGTTTAGCCGTAACATATCTTAACCCCGTTGAGTCCTTAATACCTTCCAAGCAACTCTTCATACAACTCAACTCAATCTACCATAGCATAAGGAGATTCAAAATCAGTGTTGAGTAAAGGCTAAGTCCATAACTTAAGCTAGTAGCTCGTTTACATAAATTCGGGAAACATCTCTCCTGTAACAAGGACCTCCTCCAATACCATATACCAACAATAACAAGGGCCTCATCCAATACCATGTACCAACAACAACAACCAAGGGCCTCCTCCAATACCATATACCAACAATAACAACTAGAGCAATACATAAGAACAACATCAACAATATGGTACAAAATATTTCATTAACAAGTCATCAACATATCACGACGAGCGGCAAGCTCGGATTGAATCCCTTTATTACCCTTAAACCCCATTATAATTAATTTTTGAACTTAGTAATATATCCAGTATAATAACCAATACTCTTTAAAGTATTTTCAACCTTATACTCAATTTCAAAGTTACCCGAAATAGCATAACACAAGATAATATCACTAGAGTCAACTTCCAAGTTCTTTATAGCCATTTCCTTTTCTAGTTACCAATTTCCTCAACAAGCTTGACATATAAACCAACATAATTATACTAAAAATATAATAGCCAATTTATTTTCCTTAATTTTCGGCCACTTAAAGTTCATAAGAGCAACCTTCAAAACAATCCATCAAGAACAACCACATCTCAAGCTAATGTAAGTATTATCTTGTAGTTTATCATCCTAACAACTTAACCAACATACAAGCAAGCTTAAGCACGATTAGTAGGTTTTATACTCACCTTAACCAATAGCAGCAACTTGAAATTTTATCCAAACACAGCCCACAACTATCCTCAATGACAACACAACCTCAAAGAGGTGTTGTTCTCCACCAGAACTAACTTATGATATTGAAATATGGTGTAATCACTTTGGAATCACCCTTGAACATTTGGAATCTATTTACCAGGGCTAGGAAGAGTGTAGGGACGAAGTTGGGTCAAACAATGAGAAATAAAGGTCGTCCAAATTATTTTTAAAGTGAAGTAGGTCGACCACCTAAGTGGGTCCTATTGGGAGCTGCTTGGCAGTCTCTCGAAAATACGAATATCTCTCTATTTCGATGTCGTATCAATAAAAATTTTAATGAGTTAGAAATTAGACTCATAGATATTCAATTTTGTAGGTGGATCATCCCTTAACTTCAAGTATATGGGAAGAAAAGCTTAGTGACATTAGACCCAAATTTCAGTACAATTTATGAACGTAACTTGTGACGACTTTCGTCGACTTTTGTTTCACCACTTGCTTGACTTTAAAACTTAACACACTAATATAATACAACTATAATACCTCATAACATCGCCTTCGTAGCATGATAACCCTAGTCTTACCCCAAAAATACAGGTTATAACATTCCCAACTTGCCGACTTTCGACGAAACTTATTTTCTTCAATTTGTTTAGCTTGTAAGCATTCCAACCCTCTTAGTACTTGTTGTTCATGATCTTAAATATTTGTAACCTCCAATGTAATATGATTAACTTACTTCATATACTTTCAAAGATGATCTTATTTCTGAGCTTACAAGTTGACTTACGATGTATTTTTACATACGAAAACATGGGGTGTAATATCATTCCCCCCTTTTAAAATATTTTTCTTGGAATGTTGAGTGATGCGCTTATCAATCTTATAACCTAGAGATCCTATGAATACTTAAATACTGTCCTTACCATATAGGTAATTGTTCTACCGATAAATCCAAAGGCCAAGTCATTCCTCCATTTAGTCCTTTTTCTCACACCACTACTTGTGGTCGGAATTCTTCCAATCTCATAACTGGTTCTACCTTCTATCATGTAGCGTGTACGACTCAGTCCTTGTATGTGTGCCTATGAGACTCTTCTCTCATTTTTCCTCTAGCTTTTAGCCAATCTCTAGGCCCCACTTTGTGAACATATACATAACTATGACAAGCTATCTCTCTGGGCATCTATAGGTATACTGAAGGTCTTCACTCGATACTTTGTCGAACTTACGAATATTGCTATATTTTGTTTCATAGCCTCGGTTGTCTATCCTTATGGCTTTAGTACATCTAGGTAGGTCATACTATTCCATAACTCTTACTTTGGTTTATTATTACAGAGGTCAGCTATCCAACTCCAGGTTACTCTCTCGTTGCTTATCCTATATGTATAAATATAAGTCCTTTAATGCTTCCTAATTACTGTTCATCCAAAGAATGACATCCGAATATCCACTCATACTTTGGAACTTTTATCCATATAATGTTGATTTACCTTAATGTTGATCTATAATCTACCACTGATAACTTGGAACGTCTTATGGAATACATTGACACTAGGGCTCACATCTCATCTGGGAACATCTGAAGTGATTTTCCTGATCCACCTAAGGACGGTACTATACTTCAATAACCGTATTTCATAGCATCCCAACGTGATTCATCTTATGGGAGTATTCTAATCCCGTGCAATTCATGAAATCCCTTTTCTTTAAATTATTACTCAATCAAAGGCCTAAATGTCATCCTCTTATCTATCACAATTACACCCTTATTCTACTACTAGGGTAACATTCCATATCTTCTAAATGCTCCTAGTCTTAGACATAAGACAAAAAATAAAAGGTACTGAGGCATCTGTGCCTAATCTTTACCAGGGCCCGACTCGTCGTCGAAGCCGTCAGAGCCTTCGGATCCCTCCGAGCCCTCGGAACCCTCAGAGCCTTCGGCACCTTCAGGCTCGTAAAGTTTCTTCACCTCGGCTGGGATGTTTTGGCTTCCTCAATCTCAACCGATAGGTCAAAACCTCGGGCATGGATCTCCTCGAGGGTCTCTCTTTGGGATAGTTGTTACATATATCCGGCCTTTGCCTTCAGGCGGACTTCGGTTGCCTCCACACCGGCCTTGTATTGGGCCACCATTTCGACGGCATCGGCGGAGGTTATATCCAACTTGGACTTTACTGCCTCATATTCTCTACCGAGGGCGTCCCGCTTTGTGACATCCGAGCTCAATTGTGCTTGGAGATCGTCATTCAGTTGAGACCACTTGTCAGCTTTCTCCTTCGCCATCTGGAGTTGGACCTATACAGATGCCAGCTTCGCCTTGACAGTTTCCTTCTCCAAATCCAGTAGGTCCATTTTGCTTTTCCACCCATCGG
The DNA here is from genome assembly GCA_000715115.1 of Nicotiana otophora. Classification (NCBI taxonomy): domain Eukaryota; kingdom Viridiplantae; phylum Streptophyta; class Magnoliopsida; order Solanales; family Solanaceae; genus Nicotiana; species Nicotiana otophora. The sequence continues at coordinate 173,078 of AWOL01S0016388.1, read as the reverse complement.
CCATGGCTTGGACCACGTTCATATCGGCTCAGAGTTGGTCGATCAGGTCAATCTTCTGTTGGACCTACGAGGTTGTGTTGTTAGTCACCACGACTAGCTCCTCATTTTTAGCTGCAAAGACCTTTACCTTTTCAACCAGGCTGGCATGTTCCCGCCTCAGGGTTGAAGCTTCCTTTTGGGTCCTGTCCATCTCGGCCTGAAGGTCCTTGAGGGCCCCGTCTTGTTGCTCGAGCTGGCTGATTTCGAAGTGGTGCCGGAGGAAGATTTCATGGTGAAGTGCAGAGGCCTACAAAACAAAGAAAATAGTAAGATATATAGGAACCTAAGTAGAATTTAAGAGGGAGTATTGATGCCTTACCCAGTTCAGTATCTGCTGCACCTCGTTGAAGAGACACGACGTGCTCACCTCATTCATCTTTGCCTGGTCCTCATCGATCACCAGGCATCGGAGGTAGCTGACAATATCCACGAGAGAAAATAGAACTCGATCATCCTCTGGGACCGTAAGGATGATTATTCTCTTAAGGTTGGGGTCCACACTCGGAGCAGAAAACTGCTTCACCAATTTTGGGATCGAGCTCGGCCCGCCAGCTTCTGAAGACACGTCCTTCTTCGGGACCTCTAGGTCGCCCAGCCCAGAAAAATCTTCCAAGGTAGACGAGTCCACGCCATCGAAGAAGGAGTGAAGAGGGTCGTCCGCGCTGTGAACTCCTTCACTTGACTTCTCTTTTCCTGCTTGGGCCTCCTCAAGCATGGACTCGGTGTAGGAGGGCATCTCCATGATGTCTATTACACCGGTCGCCTCCTTCGGAGCAAAGAGGCTTCTCAGGAGGTCTCAGCCTCCGTCTCCATCTCGGCCTCTTGAGTCGGAGGGAGGTCGGCCTCATGTCTCTCCCTCTCGGTTGCCGCCTGCTCCCCAACAAGGGTCGATCCATGTGCAACAAAAATGTCATCTTCTTCAGACTCATCCCTGAGCCAGAGAAGTGAGTCAGAATCCGGCACCCGGGAGTTGGTGCTCTTCTTAGGCTTACGAGCACGGGAAGTCGCCCTCTTCTTTGGCTTCACCTCGGGACCCATCCCTCTTCTTAGGCTTAATAGTAACTATTCTAAGAAGAGACTTACCATGTGAACGGGCCTCCCATCGTCCCTTCGAAAGTTTGCGCCACGAGCGCTCAAAATACAACATCTACTTGCAGATGCCTTCGATCCACTCCTTGAGTCAGGGGAACACATTGGGAACCCGAGCAACAGTTGCACGATCACAAATACTTGTGGTGAGAAAGGGAACAAAGAAGACCTGACATTTAAGGAAAGATTACACTTACGAGATGCATTCCACTTCTCCGTGAATGGAAGAAACTCAGAAGGGATCAAATCTTCAATCTTCACCCGAACGAAGTGCCCTTGCCAGCTTCGATCTCGATCCTCGTCGATGCTCGAAAAGGGGGCTTTGTTGGTCCGGCGAGTGAGCTTGATTAGTTTCCCTCAGAAAATTTAGGGACTGTATAGGCGGAGCAGATGGTCGAGGGTGAACCGAGGAGACTCGGTGTTATTCACAAAATAATGGAGGAGAATCACGATCCTCCAAAGAGAGGGGTGGATTTTCCCCAGGCACACCTCATATCTCTTGCAAAAGGCCAAAACAACTGGGTCTACGGGGCCCAGTGTGAAGGGATAAGTTTAAACACTTAAATACCCCTCCACATGAGTGGTGATGTCATCCTTAGGCCTGGGGACTACCACGTCCTTACCTCCCAAGTTACAGTCCTCTCGGACAATGGGAAGGGTATCTTTAGTGATAGAGCATATATATCTCGATGCCCCTTCACCTTGGTCTTGTTAGGATGAGGCCTTCTCGACTTTGAAGTCGTCTGCGATTAAACATCCCCCAGGAATAAAACTTTTCATGGGGTCTCTGGGGATGATTCGGCGACAACCACTTTGGGAGCAGCCGTCTCGAGAACAACCATTTCGGGGACGGCTGCCTCGGTACCTGTGGTCGGGTGAGAAGATGAAAAGGCAGCCTGCTGAGGAACTAATTTCGAAGTCTTGGCCATCATAAATCTGGAAAATATATGAAGATTTGGAGAGAGTGTATGAAGATTTGAAGTTTGAAAGTGAAGATATGAGGTTCTGGGTTGAAAATCCAAGAACATATGAAGGTTGGAGGTTCAAGATGAACATATGAACGTTCAAGAAACAAGGTATGAATATTTGAGAAAGACGAAAGCCTTTATAGAGTTCGAAGGTAAAGAGTAGGATCAGAAAGTGAAGGAAGTGAAGGGGGGCGAAGCTTTTATAGGTAAATTTGCAATGTTTCGCATTCAAAGGTGACCAGCTGTTGAACAACACATGTCCAAAGTCAGAAAAGCGCGACTGATGGGACGTTTCGGCTTATCCTCCGTCTCGGATGAAACATGCGAAGGAAGGAACCAGGGTTCATCTATCGTCTCCCATCATTTCGGAAAACCTACTCTCTGGAAAACGAGGGGACTATCTGTATACGGGTAAAACCGGGAGTAACATATACCTCGATTTCCCAGTGGGTCAAATGAAGCGAAGACATGACTGCATGGGATCAGAATCGAAGTTGGGGACTTCTCGTACCGGGGGGCGAACGAAGTGTTTGCCACTTAGCTTGGTAAGACAACACTCCCTGAACCCAGAGCAAGCTCCTAAACCTGGAAAGCACTACGAACGATTACACACGACTAACAGAAACTCGTGATATCCACACCCAACCGGATATCACGGCGCAAATCTCGTCGTCGGTAGCATATCAGTAATTGACGAGAAAGGAGGATTTTTTTACCTTTTTTAGAGTTGTACTAAGGATGAAACTCTCCTACTATATAAAGGGGAAGCTTTTTCATTCAATACATATTGTAACACGCATATCAAGTATAATGACCCAAACCCATGGGCCATGACGAGTGCCTGAGTACTACCTGTCGAACACCTCTAAGCATGCGTCTAAGATATAAACATGAATTAAGGGTAGGTCATGAATAATATCTGTCAATAAACTACTGAATCACGTGAATAACATATGTGAGGAAAACATGTCCAAAAGACATATATACATATACATGCGGAATACGGTAGGGCGAGCTGACAAGGCTACTATAGACAACTATATATCCAAAACTAGAAGCCGACAAGGCCACATACTATCCAACTATACATGACTGTATACAAACCTCTAATAGAGTGTACAACTGTATGAAGTACGGGACTGGGCCCCGTCGTACCCATATCTACATACACAAATAGCGCACCAAAAATGAATAATATCTCCGGATCAAGTGGAGCACACCAACTCTCGCTGATCAAGGATCCTAAAAAGGGGGACCATCAGCATGTCTAGCTGCACCTGCGGGCATAAAACGTAGGCCCCGGGAAATAAGGGCGTCAGTATGAATAATATACCGAGTATGTAAGGCATGAAAATCAGTACATACAAGACATAAAAGGATCATGGAGTAAAGGAATCCACCTGTAAGTCTAAATAGCTCTGTGAATCCTGAAACATCTATAATGTCATGCATGTGCATATAAATGTCATATCATGCCTAGGTATATGTGTTCATAACGTCATCAAGCCTCTAAGGGCACCCATCATATTATCTGGGCATCAGTGGGCGAAATTACCAACGTATACTAACTGATCAGGTGGTGGTGCGTATATAATGCCGTAACATTTCTCCATATCCCATATACATATAATATATGCGTATATAATGCCATCTGGTCATGGGTCAATGTACATGTATAAATGAATGCAATGTATACGAAAGTAAGTCGATACGATTTCTCGGAATGTCATAAGATCAATCTGCCTTCGGTTAATATCACGAGGCAAACTTTATCAACTTAAGTATTTTCTGAGACCCATGAACAAACGATATAATAATAGGACACATGGGGAATCAAGAACATAGGCACCTCTAGTACTTCTATGAATATAGTCGTTTATGAAAGTTGTGTGTTTGCTCGTTTCGTTTGTACCATATGGACCATGCCAAAAGGAAAGAAGGGATAGTCTTAACATACCTGAGCCGATTCTCTTGACAATCCCTCTAACACACGTTAATCGCGACAAAACACATAACGGCGAGATCAAAGTAGGAAAAATCCGTATGATATTCTTGAGAAAGGTAGTATCGTACTCTCTTAGAATCGTAATCTCACGCTGCTATAGTATTCTGCAGTTTTATATGAATTCCTTTTTAAGACTTCATCCGTTACTTAGAAAACATACACACCTCACTTAATATCACTTGAAATGTGTGCAATAGGTGAGCGTGATATCAGGGAAGGTCAAAAAGAGACTATCCTATAAATTTAGTTAAATAGTTTGACGTCCTTCCTAAGCAAATGTGAAAATCTTTCAAATAAATTCTGATCCTTTGGTTGATTTTCTGTTTATTTTAATGACGTAACATGGTTGGAGATCAAATTAAGTTACCATCACAAAGTCCTCATCAATCTCATCCAAATTCACTCAGATATTTAAGAAAAACATCATGATAAATATGCAAACGAAGAGATTGGAGGGGTTTAACCTGACTGGGCGAATTCATAGTCAAGCAAAAGGCATGAAACCAGTAGATCAATACAGTGATACTAGACTAGAAACACGAACGTATGATCACCTGTATCTTCAACGGTAGAACCGGCTAGAGGAATAATGAATGATGCACGAAAAACACTTCAAACATATCGCAGACCTAGAGTCCACAAGTGTGGGAATCGTTAATACATGGTAACGTATCGGTACTTCAGAATTATACGATTCTATTTTGTTTTTGCAGGAAACTTTATTGATATATATCAAAGAGCAGAACGAGCACATTGATTGGATACCAGGGGCTCCACCCATGCTCAAAGTGCTAGATGTGGAAATTTATCATCAACAACCTTGGAAGTTGAAGGTTGTTCCCTAGCATATTCCCAATAAATTCAGGATAAGTCACCACCTACATTATCTAAATCGATCAAAGGAAATTATTTGACAAAATAGGAAATCGAATCGGTGTTGGTTAAAAAATTCAAAGAAACGCTCGCATAAGGAGCATTAACTTGGTAGTTACTCTTGCTTGAAAACTCAATAGGTTCTTTTGCAGAACTTGCATATGCCTTCATTAAGGAACATACCGGAGCTTAAAAAGTTAAAAATCGGATGGAGGATATCTTTAAAATTTTACAGGAAAGCGCAAAGTTACTCTGGGACTTTGTGGACCAATTTTAAAAGAAACGGATGTAATTATTAGAGGTCGATATTTGAAAAGTATTGGCTTTTGCTAACAATTCAAATAAAAAATATTTGGAGACTACCAAAATATTGAAGGATAGCCTCCAAAACTTTCTCCCAATAACTTGGAGCGACGTGTACTACCGATATAGTACTAAACTTTGTATAGAAGAAAACAAGCAACTCTACAATAACCTCACAAACTCTGCTTCTTTTGATCTGGTACATATGCGAGCTACAGAGCATGTTTCTCTAGCAAGAAATGACAGCAACACCAAACCACCTCTAGCTCTCCACGTCAAATGGCATCCCCCTAAACAAAATCACTTCAAACTCAATATTGATGGAGCATTTAAAGATGGAGCAAGAGGTATTGGCGGATTTTTCCCAAATAGAAAAGGGTATTGGGTACTAGGCTACTACATGCAGATTCTTCAATCTGATAATATATATATCCTTTGAATATGAGATCCATGACTACTTATGATTTTCGTTCTTTCTTCTTCTCATTTCTCAATGAAAAACTTTGTTGTTGAAAAACTTCATTAATCATAGAAAGTCCTTATTCATGGCATATCAAACATTTTGAAGATGAATTCTGGAGAAACAGGTTTCATCATTAATATATATATATATATATATATATATAGCGAGTTCATATCACTTCTACATGGTCTAAAATTAGCTTATGCTCATGGCTTTCGTCCTCTGGAGGTCGATACAGACTCAACAGAGATTATTAATATGTTCACAACTAACTCCCCACAATATACATCTATCTTACATGATTGCAGGATACAAAGGTAGCAGCTAGGAGATCCAGAATTAAAACACTGTTTTCGGGAGCAAAACAAAGTGGTTGACTTGCTAGCAAAGGAAGGACTGAAAATTGAAAAAATTGGTGATCCTACTGTTTTAGTACTACCACCATATGCTATTTTGCCTAGTCTTATGTTGGATATTACTGGAGCTACACATCGTAGATCTATCTCTAGTGATGTTTCTAATATTTTGGCCAACCTTGGCAACTTTGATGCTCAGAGGAGCATGTCTAGTTGTACGAACAATATTTAAATTTATATATTAGCTTCTCTTTTGACCAAACACAAAAAGCAACTACCAGTCGATGCTAATAAGGGATCCGGAGGTAAATGCAACTTCTAAGGACACCCGACGATTTTATTCTCATCTCTCTTATGCTTTTCCTAGATTTTTATTTAATTATGCTAATATTTTTAGATGATAGGCAAAGCTAGCCCGAATGATAATAATACTGACCTATGATAATATTTTGGAACAACAATTGTTTCTAATCAGGGTCAAAACTGTCTAACCAAACTTATAGCATCGTCTTTGTTTCTATGCTTCTCGTCCCACATACTTTCTTTTCAGGAATTAAACTTATAAAATCAATCAACAAAGATAAAATAAACGGACAACAAGTCCAGTGTTCGAGCTTTTATTCTTCAAACTCAAATACTTGGGGGACTATTATATACTACTATATGTGGAGTCCAATTAGTTCTATAAAGGCTAGCTACCTCAGCTCGACATCATAAAAATGATAATATCTGGGGACAAGTTCATCCCAACCAAGCAAACAACATCCGAGAGCAAGGGTGGATGAAGGGGAGGCTCGTTTTCGGTGTTTTGTATGATAAGAATGTGCCGTTGAGATTTAAGGGTAAGTTCTACAAGGTAGTGATTAGACCAACTATGTTGTATGGGGCAGAGTGTTGGCCAGTCAAAAACTCCCATATCCAGCAGATGAAAGTAGCGAAAATGAGGATGTTGAGATGGATGTGTGGGCATACTAGGTTGGATAGAATTAGAAATGAAGTTATTCGGGACAAGGTGGGAGTGGCCCCTATGGAGGCAAAGATGCGTGAGGCGTGGTTGAGATGGTTCGTGCATGTTAAGAGGAGAAGCATAGATGCCCCAGTCAGGAGATGTGAGAGGTTGGCCTTGGGAGGTGAGAGGAGGGGTAGAGGTAGGCCAAAGAAGTCTTGGGGAGAGGTGATCAGGCGGGACATAGCGCAACTTGAGGTAACCGAGGACATGACCCTAGATAGAAGGGTGTTGAGGTTGAAGATTAGGGTAGAAGGTTAGTAGGTAGTCGTGTGTTTCCCTTTGTCTTCTCTAGTTTGATAGTATTAGTGCTAGTACGGTACCCTTTTTCCTTAGTTTGCTATATTCGCATGTCTTGTTCCGTTATTACTTGCCATCGATAATTTCGTAGTTTACTAGCAGTACTTCGTTCATATTCTCATTTGCTGTCTTGGACTTAGTTTTCTAAATATACTGTCTTGCTATTACTTGTTATCGGTACCTCTTTCATATTCTCTGTTGCTATCTTTGATTTAGTTTTCTAATTATTTGTCTTGCTATTACTTGCTATCAGGTCTTCTTTCACCTTCTTTAGCCAAGCGTCTATCGAAAACAGTCTCTTTGCCCTTCCAGGGTAGGGGAAAGGCTGCGTACATCCTATCCTCCTCATACCCACTTATGGAATTATTGGGTGATTGTTGTTGTTGTAGCGACCACTTCATCAAAATATAATTCCTTTCAGCGGCTTACATTCAAAAAATTTATCCCATTAAGATCTGTTATCTCATTATATTCCATTTGGATTTGTTATCCCATTTGAATTTGCTATCCCGTTGTATCACATTTATATCTCATTGTATCTTATGTATTGTAGGTCTGATAATGACTATACTGTCAAAAATAATTAAGTTTATTAAATTAACTTGGTATATATTATTCGGATCAATTATTCCTGATATATCTTACTTGAGTAAGTTATTCCTAATATATATATTATTCAGATTAGTTATCCCATATTATTCAATATAAAAATGGGACATCATCTTCTTTCATCTGAATAATTTATCGCATTTATGTTTAAGATAATATTACATGCATGATAATCCGGATCCGTTGTCTCCTTCTGCCTAAATGGAAATGAGACATCATTTTCATTATTTCATACGCATCAAACACATTATGAGCCCTTATTTGACGTTATATCTACAACAAACAAATATTTACTAAACACTTGATACTACGTTCCATTTTGAAATCATCGCTCCGAAAGCAAAACCGTGGGCCGCATGCGCCCAAGTACAACTAAAATACCGAATTGACGCACTCATCCCGAAAGTGCTAGTAACTTAAATAATACACATCTAAGTAGAAACTAAAAGCATTCAGTCGCTAAAACTAAAATATGATACAAGAAGTATGAAATTCAGGTTCGAAGCAATAGAATAATAACTTGTTTGGCCAAGCTTCTAAAATCAGTTTATTTTGAAAAGTGCTTTTCTCAAAAGTACTTTTCAAAAAAGTGGTTTTAGTGAGAAGCAGTTTGTGTTTAGCTAATTAATTTGAAAAACACTTTGAGCAGTAATTAGTGTTTGGCCAAACTTTTGAAAATTGTTTCTAAGTATATTTTTCTCAAAAGTGTTTCTCAAAAAAGTGTTTTTGAAGAGAAGCTATTTTTTTCTGCTTCTCAAAAACTGCTTCTGCTTCTCCTCAAAATCAATTTTTTCATCTAACAGCTTGGCCAAATACCTCAATTTTTTGTCAAAAGCACGTTTGGCAAAAAAAATACTTTTGGCCCAAAAAAAAAAAAACTTGGTCAAAGTGACTATAAGAGGTTGAGGAAGCTACCAAAGTATGGGCGGCCAGGGGGTTGCTAAAGCAAGACGCACCGAAATATCCTCTATTCGGGTTCTTAAAAGTTTTCTCATTCTTTCTGGAGTTAACTTGCACTCCTTCGGGGGATGGAATTCCGGATGGGAACATTATTATTAGAAAAAGATACCCTATAACATGTTATTAAATTTAGTGAGAGGTCCCTTCCTTCTCTACTACCGAACCCGAAAATTACATAGATTGCTTTGCTTGGGATTCCCAAGTAACCAAAACCAATCCTGTCATTTCACGTAAAAAAAAAAAAATAGTATGTTTTGAGCTTTTAAAGTGGACGAACAATCAGCATAGGTAAATCGAGTTTCATGCCATCATGTCTTTCTGCCCAACAGCTAACTACTTTCATATGTCTTAATTGCCGGTGAATAAAAAATCCTCATAAAAATAAAGATTTTATTTTCAACAATTTCAAATGCTTGAAAGAGCGTAGCTTTGTTCAAAAGAAATCGATAGGAAGACTTTTCTCTCTTTGATTATCTCCTAAGATAAGAGGTAAGAAGAAAGGTAGATTGTTTATTAATAGCCCTTAAGAGAACTCAAGCTTCCCTCCTTTAAGCAATATTATGTGAGTAATGGATTATTATACTGTTATGTGGATATTTAAGCATGGAATATACATTTGTTGTTTCAATTTTCTTCTCAGCTTTGTTTTTCTTTCTCCTCTTTTTTACTCATAATAAGAATGTGCTCCTTAATTAATGCTCTCTGTAGTTTTCAAGATCTTAAGGTGAAGTTTGCAGTTCTTTCATGAAGATAAATTTTCATTTGTTTCTAAGTGTAGGCCTGTAGGTTGGTAATGAAGAGTGATTTCATTTATCAGGACTCATGAAAATCTTTTGCTTCCCAAGATAGTTTGACAAACTTAAGCCTACATATTTGAAGTCTCTTGCTGAATCTCAAATAGAAAAATTAGTAATAATGCTTGTCAAATGTAAATTAAAACTTTAAAAGAAAAGCAAGAAAGAAATAAAAGGCCATACAGGTTGGAGATTTAGGGGGTTTACACTGCCATAAAAACCCAAAATAAGTGTACATCTTCGCCTTGCTATACATGAAGCTAACCTGGTTGGATTGAAAGAAAAAATTGGATGCATGTTGATCACGCCCAATTATGCCTTATAAAAAGGACTAAGCGGTCGTTGTAAATATAATCCGGTTTACAAGTCCGGAGTCGAATCCCACAGACAACTAAGGCTTAGCTACAGCTGTTCAATATTGCAAAGAAATACAAGTTCAAGTAATTTTCTAGTTATAAAGATTTAATTTTATTTCTACTAATTAACTAGCAAATATGATAAAACAGTAAAATTATCAACTAACATGGCTGAAATTATAGACAAGACTAAGGAGGTCTAGAGTTATGATTTTCCCAATTATCGGAATTCTTTTCGCTACGTTTTCTATAAATTTGCCTAAGTCTTCTCTATCGACCATGAGCACTCTAACTGTAGTAACTCTCTCCCGAGTAATTACCACAATTTACTAGACATATTCTCCCGAATTACGCTAGCTGGCATTAAGTACAGCTCACTCAGATCGCATCAAGGTTTCGTTATCCCTAAACCCACCTTTAAACCTCCGTATTGACCCCTCATATACGTTTAGGAGTGATGTTATTCAACAACTACCTAATTATGCACTCTCTCCCGAGTAATACATACTAAATAGGCACAACTAATTGAGGGCCCTTCAATCAACCACAAGAATAATATAGTTGAACAAATAGAGAAAATACTACGGCAAATCTATATTAACATAACAAGAAAATCATCCTTCAATAGGTTCCATCAAAACCCTAGATTAGGAAGTTAGCTACTCATACTCATAGTAACAATATTCCAAATATTTTACATAATTAAAATACAGAGTAAAGATGAAAAGATGTAGAAATAGATGATTCTAACTCCCAAGAGGTGATTCCACCAGCTCTCTTTGCCTCTAGCTGCCCAAAAACATGGTTGCTGATAGAACCCCCCTCCAAGTGGTGTTTTAGGTCTATTTATATGTGTAGAAGAAACCCTAAACGTGTGGGCTGGGTCTTAGTCAAACCCGGAACGAATTAAGTCTTCAAAACTCGGATTGGACCTGGCGTTAGGCCTGGCGTCGCCAGCCTAACGCTTGGAATTTGGCTGGCCTCGCCAGGCTAAAGCCTGGTCTCTCCTTTTCACTGTTCTCGAGCACACTTTCAACGTTTAAATATCCTTTTTGCTCTACTTTCATCTCCAATTCACCTACACATAAAATAGACTCTATTATGCATAAATAAAATATAATTCATCATTAAAGGATGTAAAATGCAAGTCACATAATGTACGAAACTATGGAATTATAGCCACACATCACATGTGATTAGCTATATACCACTTGTGTTACTTTCTTGTATGCTAATTTCACCTGTAATATTATATAAGCCCTTAACTCTTATGATAGCCCAATTTATAATAAATTAATTTAGTTCCCCAGGCCTTGTCTCAAGTAAATGTTGTTAACTATTATGTACACAAAATGGTAAATTTTTTTGTATATTGTAAAGGCAAGTACACAAAATGGTAGATCTTACTATGGCTGAAGCTAATCTGATTGGTTGAGGGAAAGATTTGGATTCAATATGTAAGATTTTAGTAAAAAAATATCTTTTATTCATTTGTGTAGTACTCTTACGAATTCTAGTTTCATGATGTAAAGCCAAAAACCTATAAATGACTCCTCAAGTTTCATGATGTAAAGTCAAAAACATATAAATGACTCCTCACGTTTTAAATATTATGTATGTACCAACACTACCAAAAATTAAACTTTGCTTCTTCTCCCAGACAAGGTAAAGATTTGTAAAAAGCATAGTAATAACAAGATTTTTCTTTTCAGGAATGTAGCGTGTGGAAAGTATTCATTAGAGAATTCTGTTTGTCATACCATTTTGCTATTGCTTAAAACACTAAGAAGGGATATGTGATCAATGTTCCTTCTGATGGATTAGATTTGCATAACTGATTATGTTGTTCACTAGGCATACAATGCAAATTCAGTGTATGTCATATCTTTCTTGAAAGACAATCACTGCCCACAATTCTATATAGTTTTAGCTGTCCTTCCCCTTTTTTATGATTTCCTTTAGTATTTGACTTTGGATGCATATGTTAATGTTCTTTGTTCTTTAATAGCAAGGAAAAGTACAACAACAGGAAAATGAAGTTGCTTAAGGAGTAGTTTGAAAACATTGGAGTAGTTTGAAGACATTGGAGTAAGCTTGAAGACATGATCCTTTGCATTTTTCAAAAATTGTAGGGACAAGGTTCTTCAACATGTAGGAATTAAAACACATTTTGTTTTTTTCTTTCTTTCCATGTATATATAGTTATATACGATTATAATGTATTATGGAGCATTGTATACTTTGTTGCATAGACTTTTTTGATAATAAAATGTTCTTATATAATTTTGTTTGCGTATTTGGTGGTCTTCGTTATAATATTAATGTTGTTGGGTAGTTAGTAGGAATACAACTGGCTAATAAATTATTATAACTTTTTTGTTTTAAAAAAATAAAAAGGCATCAGTGGCGACCCTAGTTGCCGCAAAAAGTAAGATTTTTCCGAGAATATCTCCATTGAATATATTTTAGTGGCGACAGCAATCGCCACTATATGTCATTATTTAGTAGCGACCCACCTAAAATCTACTTTGTGGAACATATTTTGGTGGCGTCAGGGGTCGCTACAAATGTATACTATTTGGCGACTATCAATAGTCGTCATAAATAATATTCAGTTACGGAAGTACTTGAAGCGAGCCTCTGGTCGCTACCAGTGGCGAAGCCACATGGTCATAAGGGTGGTCTGACCACCCTTCGTCGAAAAATTACACTGTATACATAGATAAAATATTACGTTTTAGAGTTATATAACACATAGTGAACACCCTTTATCGAGAAAATTTTTCATTGCTTTTAAATTTGAACACCCTTGAAAAAATTTCTAGTTTCGTTTGCGTGGAAAAGACCAATTTCTTGTAGGGAGGAATATTCAACTGGATTCCCAAGATTATTCTCCTTTTCCGGGAGCAAAATCATTCCACCGAATGTCCATCTACTGAGACACCCTTTTTCTCATCATCATTAACCACAGTTACAATAGTTTTCCTTTCCGTTTCGCCCATGAAGGTGTTGATAGATGACTAGGAGATTGACTGGGGGACTGCTCCCACTTTCTCCAGGTTATTATCGTCGTCCTCTTTCTTTCCTTTCGAGGACAACGTTATACGTGCTGAACCGTTATGAGCGTTTAGGTGATTAAAGCTTAGAATACCTGGTGATCCACCTCAACATCAGAGAGCACGGGCCACGCTGAGTCCGAAGCTAAGACTGCTGCTTCTTCCCTGTGAAATGTAAAAAATGGAGTTTATGTAATTTCATGACAATGATGCAACCATTCGATTTAGCTTGATCAGTAGAAATTGCCTTCCAAGACCTTTGAAGTTTTGAAGGAAACATCCAAATTCCTGTTGCCCCATTTCGTTGTGCCTCCAAGCCTGATTCCGAAATGATGGAACAAATTTATGCTTCTTTTCTTGCCAAATATTTCGTACTTCCCGAAAAGCTAGGAATTATTTGTATTACTAGTAAAAAAAAACCGACACGTGGCAACCACATGAGTCAACATATGACTAATATTCGTAATCGACACCAAGTTAGTCGGAGTCAATAAGATCAAAGATTGAAGACCGAGGAGTTAGATCCCGACATCCCGCTACTGGTATCATACAAGCTCAATCCAGAATAATTCGTCTGAATAGTCACAAGCATCCGGATAAATATCCTCCCTGGACCAATAGACTCCGAGATATTGGGGATTTACATTAACTCCCCAACAATTACGACTGTATCACTTGAAACATGTGCAACAGGTGGCCGTGATATCCTATAGATATCCCTCTTTCCAAATTGTATCTCATTTTGATTCATGTTAACAGTATTATTTGTATACGGTTGAAATAGACTTCGATCTTCGCACGATCGGTCGAGGTCAAAACGTAATAGATCGGAGTAAGACTTCAAAATTGGTTCCGAAGATGATACAAACCACCTTCGAGCCCGATTGACCGATCAATGTCGAGCTCGATCATTATCGAGCTCGAGTTCAAATCGAGTTATGATACAAAGAGAGAGCACGAGTCAATACCGAAAACTCGAGTCAATATCAAGCTTACAGACAAGAGCCGTTGCAATCCCACTAGAGGAGGGAATCCTAGCATGAATTATGAAAAAGTTGATTTATCATGGGTCTCCCACTATGTATTTTTAATTATATCTAAAGTGAGGTGCCTCTACTATAAAGGGGATGGTTATTATTTTTGTAAGGGGAGTTGTTTTACATTGTAATTCAAGCATCATATTCTTATATAGAGAAGAGTTGTTCTTCTAAGTAAGCTTCATAGACTGGTTCAACCTGTTCATTCCAAAAACTTATCTTCTTTACAATCGTGTTTACTTTGTATTCTTTGCAATCCATATTTGATATTTCTATTTATTCTTACGGTTTGTATTAAGTTATACCACATATCCTTAGAACTACGTATAAATTTAACTCTATCTGTTTTTCGAGTAAAACATTATTATTGAATTTTCTACTCATTCTTATTGTCTACTAGCAGTGGCAGTGGCGGAGGTAGAGTATAGTTACTGGGTTCTCGGGAACCCAATAACTTTTGTGGAGACCCTGTATTTTTATTAAAAAATCTATTAAATATCTATAAATATATAATTGTGAACTCAATTATTATTGTATATTAATTTGAGATTATAATAGGAACACATAAACTTCAAATCCTGAATCTGTCTCTGTCTACTAGCAGTTGAAGAGCTCGAATTAATCAACAAGAATCACTTTCCCTTTTTCTTTATTGCTTTCGTAAATCTATTTATATTGTTATTATCATTATCTTGTTCTTTATTACTAAGGGTTAATAATTTTAGTTTAACCATAATTGTTTGTGGCCCAGTCTTATAAATTCAATTGCTTAGCCCATTTGGCGAATTTTAAAGTTAAATATATTGGAGTTTATATTTTAATTTTGAGGGAGTTTAGTGAAGATTCGAGTTGATTTTGGTTGAAATTTCAGACTGAAATTTCAAAGAGGGTAACATAAATAAATTGTATATAGTTTGTATGTAGGGCGTATAAATGACATATAAAAAATTTACAGCTAACATAACTGGATGCAAGTTGTACGTGTTTGGCTAGATTCTGTGCAACAAAAGTTATATACAAATTGTATATTTTGACCAAATTTTGTACAATAAAAAGTTATATAGAAGTTGTATATTTATATATTTCGATCAAATTTTGTATATATTTTATAAAAAAAACTCTAGTTACGTTTTGTAAATATGAAATCTAGCAAAAACGGGTAAATATTATCCTAATTTTGTATCTACAGAAAAAAAAATCTCATTTAGGATCCTTTTTTTTTTTGATAAGGATCTCATTTAGGACCCTTATTTAAAGAATAATCGAAGGTTGGCTTAAATATTTTGGAAGAAAATATTTTCCTTATCAAGAGAAGGAATGGAGGAAAATGTTTTCCTTATCAAGAGAACGGAAAACATTTTTCAAAACTCCTTCTCAACCTTCCCCACCCTCACTCACCCATCCCACACCCTCACAGCCACCCACCTAACCCCACCTATTCTCTCCGATAAGGCTTTATTTTTTTTCAAATTTCACTTTTTTT
>AWOL01S0016388.1:120449-137711 GCA_000715115.1 Nicotiana otophora | reverse complement strand
GGGGGGGGGGGTAGGATATATTTGGGATATATTGGCTAACCCTCCTAAGCACTTTAACACATCACGTATTCAATTTTAAGCGCAATTCCTTCAATCCACTTCAATCATCACAAAATAGCTCACCCCAAATTATTTTTCCTTCTTCTTTACACGCTACTTCATATCACATCCACTAGCAAAAATACAAAACCTTTATTTATTCAATTATTCTTCTCTTTTTTTCTTTTCTTTTTTCATTTTTTTCTTTTATATTTTTGGCTTTCTGCTAGTGGATTTTATTTAAAGCACAAGTGCACATTTCTTCCTTCTATTGGTTCCACTCAAAAGCTACCCCGAGTTTCCTGATTATTGCTTTTTAGTGCTCTCTTTGCAATTCAAGTGCTTTAAGAGGTTTAAGGATCAAAATAATTCAATTAAAAATAAAAAGGGATAGGCTTGTAATGCGGGTGCCAAAAGAAAGGCTTATAAGCTCAAAAGGGTAACTGGGGATGATTTTATTTGTGATAGACAACAAAACTAAAAAAAAACTCAAAGAAAGCCTAACATCACTTTTCAAACCGAGCAACACCTAGGATTTCGATTCAATTCACATTCCGGGCAAGTTCTAAACTCAATTGCAATAACATGGAATATGCAAAGAATACACTTCACACATGGCACATGACTCCCTAAGGACGGTTTCATTCGGGCTCTCAATCAAACAAGTATTCACAAAACCAAGAGATATATTGAGCATAAAGTACAAAGTGAACACAAGTCAAGCAAACGAGACATAAGAGTCATAACACATGCTATTCATTTTTTACCAAGGCATCATCATATATTTAAAATCAAGGGAAGGTGAAACACATGCCAGAACCTAAGTATGCAACCATCAAACAGTCAAAAGGTGTGAATCACAACAGTTCTTCTCCTTTATTTCCTACATACTACTCTAAAAACACCCGGTTCAAGTTGCATCCCATGAAAAAGAACTGAGGCACAAAGAAAAATCACAGGGGATTATTACTACCTAAAAAAAATAAAAATAAAAATAAAAAGACATGTTTTTGTATTTTTCTATTTTTTAATTTTTTGTATTTGTTTTTCTTTTTTCTTTTTTTCAAAAATAAAAAAAAAACAAAATAAAAACTACTACACTACTAAATATTATTCTAGAGTATCCTCAAATAATAAAACAAGAAGCTAGAAATTAAAAATATAAGAAGCTAAAAATTAAAAATATAAGAAGCTAATATGGTTACTAATCTATTCCTACTATGCACAATGAGAGTTACCCACACCACACTTAAAACATGCAGTGTCCCCAATGCATAATTAAAGTAAAAATAGTGATAAGAACTCCCTGATCAATCTTCGAGACGATGGCCCTCATCGAAGAAAACCCGGTCAGCTTCATCCCAATCATCAACATCATCACCCAGATCCTCACCAATGGCATCAACCGCTGGATCAACCCGCTCCTCGTCACCCTGTACCGAATGCTCTGGAGTGTTGATATCTTCTTCTGGTGGCACCCCCTGACCCGCAGCTAAACTAACCAATCGTTGTGCCAGTGTGGTGAGTGGGAACCGCTCAGTCAATTGAGTCCTTTCCTCTGAAGTAGCAGGCCTACCCCTAATCCTCAACTGCAAATCCATCATCCCATACAAATGAGCCAGGACACTCTCATTGCGAGCCTGACGCTCCGCTGTAGTCAATGTCGTACCATCTTCCTCATCTGACCCACAGATAATAACAAATGTCGGTATCTCGAGATGTGTCTAGAATCAACATGTCAAACATGGTCTCATCATCCACTTGCTCTCTACACAAGTATTGCGTAAGCAGATTTACAAAGAATATCCTAGTAAGCGTGCCCTTTCTAGATTGTGCCATCTGATTACGTATCAACGGGCCCACATTCATCGGCCACCCTTTCATCAAGAAATACCCTAGACATACTCTCTCTCGGACAACAACAAAATCATGATCACATAGAAGTAGTCTCATGTTAACCAAACGCAACCACACATTAATATTTTTTGTAAACTTCACTTTAGTCAAAGAAGTACGAGTATTGTATCTCTTGTCCCGTGTCTACACCGCATTTGAATTAACACCACACAATGTGTGCCTAATATCTATGTAAGCAGACCGGTCAATAAAGTCACACAACGAACTACATGGGACATCAGGGGCATCCAAAAATCTACATATTGCCCTAGCCAAAATATCAATCAGCCTCCCACGACTAGGTACCAATTGCTCCTTATCCTCAAGGTTCTACCCGACATAGAACTCGCGCACTAAGCTAAAGTTTTCCTCTCCCGGATTTTTAAATACAAAACTCAGTCCTAGTTCATGTATTCTTTCCCAAATCTGAGGGTAACAGGACTTCAATTTGTGCTCATCAACTGCAAAATCAGGGAGATATGAGTTTGGGCGACACTTCCTGTAAAATTTTCTCCAATATGGAGGAACACTATTGATTCCATACTCACGAGTCGCTCTCTCTTGAGGATGTGCCCCGGTAGAAGAAGAAGCTACTTGTTTTCCTTTACTACTGTGACTACTAGAGGTAGCCTCAACTCTAGTCCTTTTCTTTGGCGGTGGGCCTGGCGAGGTAGCCTTTGCCTATGGTGGAGCCTTGGCCTTAGCTGGTGCCTTAGAACTAGATGTTAGACGAACCATATTGCATGTACCTGTTAATCATGCCAATTGTCAATGCAAGGAAACAACAACTATCACAAAAATAAGGTCGGAGTGACCCTACACTTAAAGCTCTAATATATGATAATTACTTTAAACCATAGGCTACTCAAACTTTGCCTTTATCAAGTAAGCGTATTAGCATCTATATTTCAGCACTACACATAGCCTGTATGTTATTGCCAACTCACTTTATCAATCCACCCCAACTCCGTAGAGTCACCCCACACTTAGGTTTCATATCAATCATGCTCACCTAACACAAAACAATCAATCCCAGAGACTCGGGCTCCAATTGGGACTAAAATCGCCAATGAGGCATTATCGAACACTTTGCATGCATTATTTGGGTGTGAGTTACTTTGTGGGTGAAGGAATGCTCCACCCTCCCAAATCGGCTTGGGAATCGAGTGTGAAACACTCGTTACAACAATCACAAGATAACCTATGGGGTAATTGGGTTGAAAATATTTTTAGCACAATTGCATCATTATTGTACCTTGTACAGCATAGTACCCAACACTAAAATTTACATAGAAAAAGAGAGAAAAGAGGGGGGGAGAGAGAGAGAGAGAGAGAGAGAGAGAGAGGGGGAGAGAAGACCATACCCAGTAATTGAGAGAGTGGCGAGGAAGTTGATGGTAGGCCATAATCTAGTGTTTTAGTCGCTTATTGCACTCAAATTTACTGCACTTTAATTGAGTTTGACCTTTAATTGCTAGTGTTCTACACTAATTGTATATTTTATGCCTTGTAGGAGGATTTCGAGCTATGTAAATGTTATGGAGCTAATTTGAGTGACTTGGAGCTTTGAAGTCTGAGTAAAAGCACAAGGAATTAAGCCGGGATCGCGTCCGGGAGTCAAGGACCGAGCCTGGTTATCAAAAAGCGAGCAAAATGAATTACTCTGAGAATTCACCACAGTCGCGGCACGTGGGGCAATGCGACTGCCCAAAATTCCTATTGCCTGTCAGAGCAAACTCTCTGAATTTCCCCACAACCGCCTCGCATGGCGCGTTGCCCCATAAGGTGCGCCTGTGTAAGTTTTACAGAGTTATTAACCCAGTTCGCGTAGGAAAAAGTGTTTTCATCTAGGTCCGACCCTACTTAGCATAAATACATATAAAAACGTTATTTTAAGGACTTTTGACACATCTTAGACCGAAGTAAGCCAAAGAGGAGGTGGGGAAACAAAAGCTCAAGGATTTCATCATTCAATCCTCACTCAAGACAAGAGTTTGGGTTGTTTTTAGTTTTCCTTTAACTTAAACATTGTTATAATGAATTACTCAATATCCATGGAGTAGTTCTCTTTAGGGTTTGATGGATTTTGTGTATTGATACTTGTTTATGGATAATTAACTCCAGTTTTATGTATTGAATCATTTTGGATGTTTTAATTGTTGCATGTATATTCACTTGTTCGTGTAATCGCGAGAGGCATAACTTGTGATATTGTTGCATTATATTTTGTTGGTTGAAGTCATTAATTCTTCTTGGTAATCGGAAAAGGCTAGTTGAATTGTTGATTAAACTTAGTTAGGAGGATAATCGAGAGAGGTTCTCCTAAAGACCAATCCACTACGAATTCTTGCATGTCTTCACATGCTTAAAATTGGTTATCCTTGTGAGGTTGAGACTTAATCGAGAGAGGAGTTTCTACTAATCAATCGAACTAATAATCAAGTGAATTCAAGAGACTCACTTAAACAGAGTTAGATCCCAACCATTTATCTTGCCCCTATCCTATCAACCCTATCTTCTCCCAATTGATAACTTCCTTTATTTAATACTTGCGTTGATTGTCATTAGCTAATAGTATAGATTCTTAGTTAATTTTAGTTTTAATCACACCAACCTAAATTTTTGATCATCTTGGAAAGCAATCTAGCTACAAACTACAATAATACTGTTTAACTCCAATCCCTGTGGATACGATATTTAATTTACTATATTCGACTAGTGAGCATATTTTAGTGTGTGTTTTAAGCTCGCCAATTTTAGATATTGATTTCAATTCAAATCATAGCACAAGGGTTCCTACACCTAACAAAAATAAAAACTAACTACACCTGCTTCAAACAAAACCCTTGGAAAAGAACCGCGGTACAAAGAAAAATCAAGGAAAAAATATTACACTACCTAACAAAAGAAAATCTTTTTTGGTTTTCTTTCGACTTTAATCCCTCAAAAAACTCGTTGAATGATATCCATCGTTGGGAAAAGTCGAAATATTTTAAATTTTTATGGTTTTTCTCATTTTTCTATCTCTTACTACTAAAACAACAAAACTAAATTAAAAACACATATACATACAACATACAATTTTTCCGACCCCACATTTTAAGTTGTGGCATATCCCCATGACACACAATTAAAAAGAAGAAGGTAGAGAAAACTTTCCTGAGTTTTCAGTCGGGGTCTGAGTCGAAGTCGGGCTCCATTCCACGCGCCCGAATCAATGCACACATCCACACAGACAACTTTTTCTCAACCTTCTTGGGGTACACCCCACACTTATATTTCTCAATCACTGGGACCTTCTCATTTGCTCTTTTCACTCTCCACTCAACATTTGCAGCTGGATTTTCTTTTTTCACTCTAGTTGCTACATTCATCTCAAACGTCACCGTCTCCTCACCCACTCTAAGCATAGGTTTTCTATCATGTACATCGAGTATAGCTCTAACCGTTGCTAAAAATGGTCTTCCTAGGATTAGGGGTATCTCTTTGTTCTCCTCCATATTTACCACTATGAAATCTACAGGAAATACAAACTTATCTACCCGAACTAAGATATTTTCCACTATCCCCTCGGGTATTATAGTTGTTTGGTCTGCCAACTGTAAAGATATTGGTGCAGATCTTATATCTCCAAGCTCATTCTCCAGTTTTCTATAAATAGACAAATGCATTAAATTAATTGAGGCATCAGAGTCACACAAAGACTTATCAATATTAAGAGTGCCTAACGAGCAAGGCATAGTAAAACTCTCTGGATCCCCACACTTTTGTGGGAGTTCTTTTTGTTTTTTGCAAGATCGCGTTGCAATGCTCTGTGAGCTTGACCACTGAGGTCTCTTCTATCTTTCTCTTCTTTGTCAGGATTTCCTTCAAGAACTTAGCATAAGCTGACATTTGGGAGAGAACTTCAGTAAATGGCAAATGTACATTAACTTGTTTCAACATATCCAAAAATCTATCAAATTTCTTGTCCAGCTTCTCTCTATAAAGATTTTGGGGAAAGGTAAAACAGGCATGTGCTTGCTTACATCATCAGATTTCCCCCTTCTTGAAGTTTCCTTTTTTTTTTCTCAGCTCCCTTCTTGCCTTTCTTCTTCTCAGTCTTTTTATTATCTTCAATTTTCATCTCCTTCCCACTTTCTTTTTCAGGCGCAACTTCTTTGTGAATAAGAGTGGGATCTTTCAACACTTGTAGCTTCTTAAGGTTACAACATTTACCATTTCTTTGGGATTCTTTTCAGTATCAGCTGGCAGAGTACCTAGGATTCTCTCAGATAATATAGTTACAATTTGTCCCACTTGTCTCTCCAAGTTACGCAAACCTGTCCCAAGTTCTTTGATAGTTGCACCATGAGCATCTAATCTCTCATCAGTCTTGACAATGAAGGATTTCATAAGATCTTCTAACCCAGACTGAATTGGTTGTTGAGGCTGAAACTGCGGCCTCGGCTGATTCATAAAACCAGGAGCTCCTTAAAATCTGGAGTTATTTTGTTTTCATGCATTTGTTGTACCCCCAGTGAACTCCATGAAAAACCAGGGTGCTTCTGACCCATTACATTAAAGTTATAATTACCCACAATATTAACTTCCTCAATTGAGGCTTGACACTCATGAGTAGGATGTCCTCTTCCACATATGTCACATGCTGCATGAGGCTCATTATGTATCGAAGCTAAGGTCAGTTTCTTTATCTCCTTCGCCATGGAATCAAGTTGTACCTGCACAGGTGTGTTAGCATCAACCTGGTGAACACCATTCGATCTTCTTTCAGCAATTTTAAAGGGCCACTGATTTGCATCTTCAGACAATTCATCGAGAATAGTGACTATCTCCTCTGGTGTCTTCTTCATCAATGGACCTCCAGTTGCGTTGCTCAATATTTTGCATGAAGCCGGTGTCAATCCATCCCAAAAATCCTGGAGTTGCATCCAGAGTTCAATTCCGCTATGTTGACACTTTCGCATTATCTCCTTAAACTTCTTTCAAGCTTCAAACACATTTTCAGTTTTATTCTGACATAAGTTATGGATTTCTCTTCTAAACTTGCCCGTTTTAGCTGAGGAGAAATATTAAACAAGAAAATTTCTGGTCATCTCCTCCCATGTTCTAATCGATCCCTGGGGAAAGCTTCGAAGCCAGTGCTTTGCATCATCTTTAAGTGTGAAAGGGAATGCTCTTAGGTAAACTGCATCTTGTGATACACCATTATATTGAAAGGTGTTCATTATCTCCTCGAAGTCCATCAGATAATTGTTTGGATCTTCGTTTATCTTTCCTATGAAAACACGGCTATTTTGAAGCATTTGGAGCAACCCTTGCTTCAGCTCAAAATTATTAGCTGCCACTAGAGATGGCCTCACACTTGACAGGCCTTGGTTGTAGATCGGTCTAGCATAATCACCAAGTGGTCTCCCTTGGCCGGGAGCTATATTTCCGAACTGGTCTGCACCCACGGGCTGATTCTGAGCCATTCTTCGAGCCCTCTCCTCCTCATAAGCAATTTGTGCATCTTTAAGTGTTGCTTCTTCAGCATCCCTTACGGCTTTCTCTCTGAGTTGGGCTGCCTCTCTTGCAGCCAAATCAACATTATCATCATCTCCAGCCATATCTTCCTTGGTTGAGGATTGCCCAACCTTATCTACTTTTTCGACAAGATTTCTTTTCTTCCTCAACTGTCGCAGTTGTTTCTTGATTTCTTGTTCGTAAGATTGCAATTCCTTACCAGAAGATCGAGTCATGCACCAATCTAACATGTAGCCTACGCACAGTCAAAGGACACCAAAAGTAAAAAGGGGAAAATAAAATAAAATAAAATAAAATAAAAAGAAAAGTTCCTGAATTAGCACTACAGACTATTTCAAACACTATTGACTGCAAATCCCCGGCAACATCGCCAAAATTGACGAGCTTAAAACACACACTAAAATATGTCCGCTAGTCGAATATAGTAAATTAAAATATCGTATCCACGTGGATTGGAGTTAAACAGTATTATCGTAGTTTGTAGCTAGATTGCTATCCAAGATGATCAACAATTTAGGTTGATACGATTAAAACTAAAATTAACTAAGAATCTATACTATTAGCTAATGACAATCAACGCAAGTATTAAACAAAGGAAGTTATCAATTGGGAGAAGATGAGGTTGATAGGATAGGTGCAATATAAATGGTTGGGATCTAACTCTAGATAATTCACTTTTAATGTTCAAGTGAGTCTCTCGAATTCACTTGATTATTAGTTCGATTAAGTCTCAACCTCAGAAGGATAACCAATTTTAAGCATGTGAAGACATGCAAGAATTCGTAGTGGATTGGTCTTTAGGAGAACCTCTCTCGATTATCCTCCTAACTAAGTTTAATCAACAATTCAACTCGCCTTTTCTGATTACCAAGAAGAATTAATGACTTTAACCAACAAAATATAATGCAACAATATCACAAGTTATGCCTCTCGCGATTATACGAACAAGCGAATATATATATGCAATAATTAAAACAGCTAAAATGATTCAATACATAAAACTAGAGTTAATTATCCACAAACAAGTATCAATACACAAAATCCATCAAACCCTAAAGAGAACTACTCCATGGATATGGAGTAATTCATTATAACAATGTTTAAGTTAAAGGAAAACATAAAACAACCCAAACTCTTGTCTTGAGTGAGAATTGAATGATGAAATCCTTGAGCTTTTGCTTCCCCACCTCCTCTTTGGCTTACTTCGGTCTAAGATGTGTCAAAAGTCCTTAAAATTACGTTTTTACATGTATTAATGCTAAGTAGGGTCGGACCCAGATGAAAATACCTTTTCCTACGCGAACTGGGATAATAACTTTGTAAAACTTGCACAGGCGCGCCGCATGGGGCAACGCGCCATGCGGGGCGGTTGTGGGGAAATTCAGAGAGTTTGCTCTGACAGGCAATGGGAATTTTGGGCAGTCGCATTGCCCCACGTGCCGCGATTGTGGTGAATTCTCAGAGTAATTTGTTTTGCTCGCTTTTTGATATCCAAGATCGGTCCTTTACCCCCGAACGCGATCCCAGCTTAATTCCTTGGGGTTTTACTTAGACTTCAAATCTCCAAATCACTCGAATTAGCTCCATAACATTTACATAGCTTGGAATCCTTCTAGAAGGTATAAAATACACAATTAGTGCAGAATACTAGCGATTAAAGGTCAAATCAATTAAAGTGCAGTAAATTTGAGTGCAATAAGCGACTAAAATACGAGATTATATCCTACCATCAACACCCCACACTTAAACCATTGCTCGTCCTCAAGAAATCAAACTACATTTTATAAAGACACAACCTTATTTAGCAACTCCCCTAACTCATTACACCAAGAATATTTAAAATAGACTAGGCACAATAGCGTAACATCCCCGCCTCAAGATTTGACTTAGAAGCACCACGCGTTATTTATAACCCGCTCACTTATTCTAACTTAGAGGTCGACGACATTACCTTTCCTTCATGAATCACATGCCCTCACAACAAAAGAGAGTAGTTCCACACACAATAGACATCAAGAACAATTGGGAACGCAATATATAAAGAATTCACTCACTCTCAAAACCAACATTCATATGCCACAAACGATGTACCATAGGCTTTCCCGTAGTGTACTACTCAACTAATCAAGCTCATTCAGTCAAGGATCAAATAGGACTTTAATTTGTTGTAATGTAGGTTGCGGGACGAGTATGATACATTTATATATAAGAGTGACTACACCTCCCTGAACACTTTAATACATACAATTTAACATTCAAAACCCTACACTTATGTCAAACCATTCTCCACCTTAACATCATTATACATTAACTCCCACTTCTTTAAGCATAATTACAGCAAGAGTCACCAATCAATGAATTATTTTCACAACAATACAATTGTTTTTCTTCCTCTTTCAATACAAGTGGCTCTTACTTTTTCGAAATAATGCACCTTTCTCCTTATTTCATTAGTTCCACTCAAAAGCCAAATCAATCACCCCATACTTCAACTTTTACAAAGTTCATAACAAATTTAAGTGCGCATGAGAGGTACAAGGTTCAAATATATGATCAATTCAAACAAATGGGTAGGGCTTGCAATATGGTTGCCAAAGAAATAGGATTACATGCCCAACGAGGTTAACTAAGATATATCACAACTAGGTGGGTAATAACACATCTTAACAAAGAAACGTCTCTATCACTTCCAAGACTGAACAAAACTACCATTTCGCGTTGCAAACACATGGGAAAAGTTCTAGACATCAAATGCAATGCACATAATACAATAAAACCTCACACACATGGCACATAACTCACTCAGGATTCGACTATCAAGACACTCTAGTCCAAGCAGTTAAGCAAAGTTAACCTTGAAGTGAGATGATGGCAATGCGTGTGTGTGTTTTGGAGGGGATGGTACAGTGGGGTGGGGAAGAAAGGGTTTAGGTATGAAAGGGGTTTGTTATGAGCGTGTGTATATTTGATGTTAAAGCTGGGGTTATTCTAATTGGGTTGGGGGGGGAGGGGGGGTTTAAAAGAGAAAATACAAAAGAAATTAAACACTTACCTGGGCCTTGGCGCGAGGTGACGTGAGGAGCGACACGAATTTCACGCGAGGCGCCATCAGCGCGATAAAGTTACCGTGCTGGACATAGCCAGGCGGTGTGAGGGGATATGTCCAAGCTTCGCGAGGCATCAGCAGACGCGCTAGCAGCTGCGTGCTAGACCCTGCGAGGCATCATGTGGGGCAGTGAAAAAATAGCGCAGGGTGGGGTATGGATCACTGTACATTTGTGTTAAGCAATGCAATGTACACTCAGATTGTGTACTCGGCTTTGTACCGCGATGGGCTGGTGTTTTCTTGTTCGTTTTGCAATATCTATTTTAGTCCCGAGAACATCTTTCTTCCCTGTAGCTCCACAACCTATCAAAACACTTCAAATGCACACAAAACTCACTTGTTAGTTCGCCTCAACATCAAACAAAATCAAAAACTAAAATTAAACTAACTCTACGCTATGAGTTGGGTTGCCTCCCAATAAGCGCCTTAGTTAACATCACGGCATGAAGAATACAACACGACCATGGGTTACCTCCCAGGAAATGCCTGATTTAACATTGCGGCACGACGCAGACCTTTAAGATTACACTTCGCTCGTATATTGGGGATCTTCCAAGTACATCACATCTTTCTCCCATGTTTCTTCAATCATTCCAAGGTAGTATTTCAACCTTTGCCCATTCACTTTAAACCTATTCGTTCCATCTTCGAACTCAATTTCTACCGCTCACTTGGAAACACTTGCACAACTCTAAATGGTCCCGACCATCTAGATTTTAGCTTACCCGGAAATAATCTCAATCTCAAGTTATATAACAACACTAGATCTCCGGGTTTGAAGTTCCTATCTAGAATGTGCTTATCATGCATCATCTTCATCCTTTCTTTATACAATCTCGTACTCTCGAATGCCTGAAATCGGAACTTCTCAAGTTCATGTAACTCTGTAACTCTACTTGTGCCTGTGGTTTCCATATCCAAGTTCAACTATCGCAGTGCCCATAAGGCTTTATGCTCAAGCTCCACCGGAAGATGGAATGCTTTTCCAAACACCAACTTGTACAGAGACATACCAATTGGAGTTTTAAATATTGTGTGGTAAGCCCATAACGCATCATCCAACTTCCTTGCCCAATAAGTCTGAGTCGCATTCACTGTCTTGGTCAGGACACTTTTGATTTCCCTGTTGGACACTTCCACTTGCCCGCTCGTTTGCGGGCGGTAAGGTGTGTAAGCCTTATGGCGAACTCCATACTTTTCTAACAGCCTTGCGAACACTCTATTGCAGAAAGGAGTTCCACCATCACTGATTATAGCTCTCGGAGTGCCAAACCGTATGAAAATATTTTTCCTTAGAAATCATATCACTCCCTTTGCATCA
The DNA here is from genome assembly GCA_000715115.1 of Nicotiana otophora. Classification (NCBI taxonomy): domain Eukaryota; kingdom Viridiplantae; phylum Streptophyta; class Magnoliopsida; order Solanales; family Solanaceae; genus Nicotiana; species Nicotiana otophora. Next base: position 125,823 of record AWOL01S0016388.1, on the reverse strand, counting down.
TTTGTTGGAAGAGCCACAGCTTCAACCCATTTGGAGACATAGTAAACTGCTACCAATATGTATTTGTTACCATACACGCTGACAAATGGTCCCATAAAATCAATCCCCCATACGTCAAACACTTACACCTCTTGAACTGTACTCATTGGCATCTCATGATGGCGAGATATGTTGCCAGTTCTTTGGCACTCATCACAACGTTTCACCCAAGCATGGGCATCCTTGAATAGAGTCGGCCAATACAAACCTGACTCCAAAACCTTCACCGTTATCCTAATTCCTCCAAAGTGCTTACCATATGGTGAAGCGTGGAAAGCCTGTAAAATAGAATATTGATCTTTCTCGGGGATACACCTATATATCATGTTATCCACACAAATTTTAAAACGTAAAGGTTCATTCTAATAATAGGATCAACAATCACGAAAGAACTTTTTCTTTTAAATCGAAGAGAGTTCATAAGGCACAATACCGCTTGCCAAATAGTTAGCAATATCAGCATACCAAGGCTTCTCCTTCATTGCCACTGCTAGTAATTATTCATCCGAGAATGTCTCCATCATATCTTCAACCTCTACTTTCTTTTCAACTCCATCCAACCTTGAAAGGTGGTCTGCCACTTGGTTCTCCATTTGTTTCCTATCGTGGATCTCCAAATCGAATTCTTGTAGCAAAATAACCCAACAGATCAAGCGTGGATTTGAATCCTTCTTTGCTATCAAGTATCTAAGTGTTGCATGGTCAGTATAAACAATCACTTGTGAACCTATTAAATAAGACCTGAATTTGTCGAATGCAAACACTACAACCAACATCTCTTTCTCAGTCACAATATAATTGAGTTGTGCACCACTTAGCCTTTTGCTTGCATAGTAAATTGAATTTGTCCTTTTGCTGCCCCAAAACTACCCCTATAGCATAGTCACCCACATCACACATGAGCTCAAACGACTGCTCCCAGTCGGGTGAAACAATGATTGGTGCAGTCACCAGTCTCTCCTTCAGCTCCTCAAATGCTAACCTGCAATCATCATAAAACATAAAGGGGTGATCCTTTTCAAGCAGTTTACATAAGGGATTAACAATTTTAGAGAAATCCTTTATAATCGCCTGTAGAAACCGGCATGCCCAAGGAAACTTCTTAATGCCTTGACCGAAGTGGGTAGTGGCAGTTTCTCAATCACGTCAACCTTAGCATGGTCGACCTCAATACCCTTACTTGACACTCGATGCCCCAAAACTGTACCTTCTTATACCATAAAATGGCACGTCTCCCAGTTCAGCACTAGGTTCGTCTCCACACACCTTTTCAACACTCTTCTCAAATATTGAAGACAGTCATCGAATGAATTCCCCACCATTGAGAAATCATCCATAAAGACTTCCATAATATCTTCAACTATATCAGTGAAAATGGCTAACATACACCTCTGGAAAGTGGCTAGTACATTGCATAGGCCAAACAACATTCTCTGAAAGGCAAATATGTCATACGGATAAATGAAAGACATTTTCTATATATCCTCGGGGGCTATTGTGATCTGATTATACCCCGAATATCCATCCAAAAAGCAAAAGTGAGACCTCCTTGCCAATCTATCCAATATTTGGTCAATGAATGGTAGGGGAAAGTGGTCTTTCCGGGTGGTAGTGTTCAGTTTTCTGTAATCCATACAAATTCGCCAGCCTGTGACTGTACAAGTAGAGATCAACTCAGTATTCTCATTCTGTACAACAGTCATGCCATCTTTGTTCGTAACATATTGGACTGGGCTTACCCAGACGCTATCCGAAATCAGGAAGATGATGCCTACATCCAACCACTTAATCACTTCCTTCTTCACCACTTCCTTCATATTCGGGTTCAACCTTCTTTGATGTTCCCTGGAAGGCTTGTTCTCCTCTTCCAAGAGAATTTTGTGCATGCAAAAGGCTGGGCTAATACCCTTAATGTCTGCCATGGTCCAACCAATAGAAATCGTACATTCATGTAACACTTGTAGAAGTTGTTCTACCTTCACAGCTAACGAACTAGATGAGATAATAACAGGTAAAGTAGAGTTAAGCCCTAAGAAAGCATACATGAGGTGAGCTGGAAGCGATTTCAGGTCTAACTATGGTGGTTCCTCTATTGATGGCTTCGCAGGCGGTGTTTCTCTTTCTTCTAAGTGAAGTGGCTCAAACTGGGGTTCCCTTTTCCAGAACCCTCGAGCTTCGAGAGACATAACCCACTCTGTCAACTCTTCACCATCCACTTCTTTCAAATTCATCAAACAAGCTTCTAATGGGTCTTTGACATTAAGAGTATCATCCTCATCTTGTAGTATCACATCAACTGCCTCCACTAGCTAACAATTTGCAAATTCGCTGGGCCTCCTCATAGATTGTTGAACATTGAATATTATTTCTTCATTATTCAACCTCATTTTCAACTCTCCAGTCTCACAGTCAATCAATGCTCTCCCAGTGTCTAAGAACGGCCTTCCCAAAATTATGGGTATTTCTTCGTCAACCTGGCAGTCAAGAACCACAAAATCAGCAGGAAATACAAACTTCCCCACTTGGACGAGCACATCATCCAGGATTCCTATTGGCCTTTTCACTGTGCGATCAGCCAGTTGCAGCAACATTGAGGTTGGTCTAACTCTGCCAATGCCTAACTTTGTGTAGATTTCTAAGGGCATCAAGTTAACACTGGCTCCCAAGTCGCACAATGCTTTAGCAAAATCATAACTTCCAATTGTGCATAGGATAGTGAAACTACCGGGATCAGAAACTTTTTGAGCCATAGGTCTTGTCACTACCGCACTATAAGTTTGTGTCAGAGTTACAGTAGACAGATCCTGGAAGTCAAACTTTTGAGACATCAAATCCTTCATCATTTTTGCATAGCCTGCCATTTCCCTCAAAGCATCCATCAGCGGAATATTCAATTGAATTTGTTTGAGAATTTCCATGAATTTCCTATATTGATCATCTTTCTTTTGCTTTTCCAACCTTTGAGGGAATGGTGCTGGAATTAGTTTCTGCCCACTACTTTGTGTCTTTTCCTGATTAGAAGTCTTTTCCACTACATGTTCTCGGAGCTGTTCAATTTTCTTCTCTTTGCCTTTATCTACTTGTGCTTGTTCAATTACAACCTCTGTGAGGTCCGTCGACTCATTGATATCAAATGGCACTGGAGTAAGTGGATATGCGTCTCTATTGGATTGAGCAACTTCTTTCTATTTGTCCAAATCCCTTACATTCCTAAGATCACTGTCATTAACTGATTTGGGTTCTGCTTTTTTGGATTGATATTTATGTCTGCAGGCAATGTTCCTTGTGGGCGATTGTTCAAATCCATGGACAGATGGCCTAACTAAGTTTCTATGCCTTTAATAGTCGAGTCATGTGCGGCTTACTTTTCTTGCATCCTTCCATTTGTCCTAACGATTTGTTGCAGCATGCCCTTGATTTCTATCATATTACTGTCGTCCTTTATGGTCACCTGCTGTTGATGAGGTTGTGGGTAAGCCAAATGTTGTTGGTGCTGATGATTGTAACTCTGCTGCCATTGATAGGGCACAATTTGGCCTTGTGGTCGTGCTCCCCCAGGATTGGTATTGTACTGTTGCTGGGTTGGTATGTACTGCTGATTTTGATGTCCCTATTGTTTTCCACCTTGCCTCTGACCCCCAAAATTATTTACGTAATTCATGTCTTCTCTGAAGCCCTGGTTATCATACCCCCCACTCCACTAGCAAACATACGACTGATTTATATAGGGAGTGCATATGCCTCCATTTGTTGTGTCAACAATATGAACCTATTTCGTGCCCATCTCATGAATTTGCTTTGTCAACAAGCTCATCTGGGTCATGAGAGTAGCTATGTTTTTTGCATTTGTGTTGTTTGGGTCAAGAGCAACAGAATGCACTATTGGAGTGAGTATTGTATCCCTCGTCATCCAGCCTGAATTTTGAGCCATCTTGTCAAGAAGTATCTTACACTTTGTGAATGATTTGCTAAAAAATACACCCCTGGCTGAAGCATCTACATTGGCCTTCAGACTGTCAGCCAAACCCATATAGAATCTTTGTCCTAGCATTTGATCCGGGATTCCATGATGTGGACACTTCACCAACATACCCTTAAACCTCTCCCAGGTTTCTTGCAAAGTTTCAGTTGGTTTTTTCCTAAACTGCAATACCTCATCAATTTGCCTTGCAGTCTTGTTGGGTGGATAGAACTTGTTTAAGAATTGCTTGACTAGTTCCTCCTAAGTAGCAATGGAGTTTATTGGGAGTGAGTTCAGCCAAGTTTGAGCCTCCCCAGTCACTAAGAATGGAAACAGTAACAATCTGATGACGAGTTACATCAAAATGCAATCAAGACTTCATCCAATAATTGGTTCCATTAATCCTAGATGACGGGTTTAGCTACTCATAGCTGTGTAAATAATAATAGTAATATCTAAAAGCATTAAACTACAAATTAAAGGAAAGCGGAGAGAAACACTCGAGTGATTCGTGCTTCCAAAGTGTTTCATAGCCTCTTGCCTCTCTAATGATGTCTAACCCTTCAAAAACTAACTTTAAGATTTCTGGGGCACCAATATGAATGGCGCCATTGTTTCTGCGCGAGGCACTGTCTGGGGCGCCAATGACAGTGCCCTGGGTAATGCTTTGCACTGTCTATGGCCATGACTTTTTATTGCCTTGCACGTCTTCTTTTATTACTCCATTTTGTAGCTTTGAGGTACCATTTCGTGAAACTTTTCTCCAATTCATGTCCAAGCATTCTTACACGTGAAATAAGCTCTATTAAGCGCAATTGTCGCACAAATCAGCACCCAAACAACAAGCAAGTAGGGTAAATAACGTCAAAAATATGTGGAATTATCACACGACATCAATGCTCATCTATCTCGTTGTCAACAACATAGAGCTTGTTGGGTTTCTCATCTTCGAGTTATCTGAATCGTGCCTTTCGGTTGCCTCAATGGCTGCTTGCTTTGATTTGCATATATAACGTTTTGAGCATGTAAGTTCCTGCAAGGTTGTCTTGGCATTTTCCAACTCACGGAGATTGAGCATGACCTTTAGTAGTCTTTGTGCTTCTTATCTGTTGTTTGAAGATGTCAACTTCTCTGAGGGCCTAGTTAAGCTGACGCTCCTTCTCAAATCACCCTCTATAAAACCACAATTAAGGGTGTGTTTGGTATGAAAGAAAATATTTTCCATGAAAAATATTTTCCTAGAAAATGATTGTTTTTATCACTTATTTTCCCTTGTTTGGTTGGTAAGTGAAATATTTTTTCCGGAAAATATTTTATAGTGTTTGGTTAGAGAGTAGAAAATATTTTTTTTTATGCTACTCTCCCCCCCTCCCC
>AWOL01S0016388.1:71326-119194 GCA_000715115.1 Nicotiana otophora | reverse complement strand
CTCCCCCCTCCCCCCAAGTCTCCATGTTTCCTTGCTCCCAAATACCCAATATTTTCAGGACTCTATTTTCTTCAAGAATTTAATTATTCTTCCAAAAATTCACACAAACCGAAAGGAACTAATGTGCTGCATTATGTTTTTACACAAAAATAACGTTGAAATTTGTGCTCCATAACTAAAACAAATACTCTTTTTTTTGGTTGAAAAAGAAAGTAGTCTTTCTCCAACATGAAAATAAAGTACTCATTTTACTGAAATAAAATAAAATACTTTTTCTATATCATGAAAAGAAAATACTTATATTTTTCTTCGTACCAAACACACCCTAAGTCACATGTTACATGACAAGAGGGGGTTGCTCAGCATCCCAGGTTTGAGTCACTGAAGGAGTAATAGCTCGAGATTTAAAAAAAGAAGTGACATATTACATTTATTCATCATATATAGTAATATATGTGAGAATTACTTAATACTACTCCTAGTACTCGTGCTTACCTACCTCTTCAGCGGTTTTTGATTTCTTAGAGGTCGTTTGGTTGGTAAACAAGTTATTCCAGAATTAACTACTCGGGATTAGTTATCCCATGAATGTTGTCCTGCCTTCCCATAGGGATAAAAATAATACTACTGTATACAGTCAAAATAGATTTCGGCCTTCCTACGTTCGATCAAGTTCGAGTGTTAAAGAGTCGGAATGAGTCAGAACGAGATTTTTTAGAGTTAGCTCCAAGTTCGGTATTATTGAGCCTCGAGCCCGAAGGTCACTCAAGGAGTTGGCTCGATAGCTGTATCGAGCCCGTAACCAAATCGATCCGCAAGGCACTGCTTCAAGGTCGGAAATGGGCGACGCCCATCTCGAAGGTCGAACTTGAGCCAAGACCGTAGGACCCAACCCAGTAATGAGTTCAAGCCAGTATCGAGCCCACAGACAAAAGTCGTTACGACCGCACCAAGAGAGAGAATCTTGGCAGAAATCAAGGAAGAGACAAGTCATCATGGGCCTTCCACTACATGCCTTATTTTATTGTCTTTTTTGTAATGACCATTTTCTATAAAAGGGGAAATCCTTGTAAGCTAAGGGGGACACACAGAAAAAATCACTTCTCAGATTGAAAGACATCCATTTGTGTTACTTTTCTTTATCTCATTCATTCTCATTCCTTACTATTTGCATTCTCATAAGCTAAGAATCTAATTATTTCTACTTCTCTCCACGATTTATGTCAAGTTGTATCGCATACCCTTAGAACCATACACAAAATCTAACGTTATCCGATTTTTCCGGTAAACAGTTTTGCGCCCACCATGGGGCTAAGGGTAACAACGATCATTTGACATAAATCGAAAGTACACGCCAGCTTGCAACTTCAAATCAGCAATGGCTTTACCTATCGACCACGAAGCCGGCCTTCAAGATAAAACCAACAACTTGGTACCCGATGCCAGAAGGCCACTTAACAATGGCACCGAGGCTCGAATCGAAGTACCCGCAATTCGAGCCAAAGTACCATAGGACGTCAATTCACAAATAGCTTTGGAGGCGAATCAGCGTTCCGAACCGGAAAGAAGCATTCAGGGTGGTACTCGATCCGTAGCCCAAGACACCCAAAACGCGGGGGAAATCGGGACCAGCTTACATATGATCTTAGAGATGTTACAAGCCTAACAAATAGCGATAGCTCAGTTGCAGAGCCAAACTCACGCACAAAGCAGGCCGGTTCCCAATCCACTTCGAGAAATCACCCCTAGAAAAGAGCCCGCCATAGTGAAATCAAACGAGCAAGAATCGGGGACTGCTCCCCGAATTACTAAATTGTTCGAGGAACTCACAAAACGAGTCGAAGCCAACGACAAGAAGGTGGAAACATACAATGCCAGGTTCGATCAAATCCCGGGGGCTCCACTAATAATAAAAGGGCTTGATTCGAAAAAATTCACACAAAAGCCTTTTCCCTCAAGTGCGGCACCGAAACCAATCCCAAAAATATTTCGTATGGCCGAAATTCCCAAATATAATGGTACCACCGATCCTAACGAACATCTCACCTCTTACACATGTGCCATCAAAGGTAACGATTTGGAGGACGATGAGATCGAATCCGTGTTGTTGAAAAAGTTTAGGGAGACCCTCTCGTAGGGAGCAATGATCTGGTATCACAATTTACCTCCAAATTCCATTGATTCTTTTGCCATGTTAGCAGATTCGTTCGTAAAGGCACATGTTGGTGCCATAAAGGTTGCAACAAGGAAATCAGACCTCTTCAAAGTAAAGTAAAGGGGGAACGAAATGCTGAGGGATTTCGTATCCCGATTTCAAATGGAACGCATGGAATTACCACTGGTCACACACGATTAGGCCGTACAAGCTTTCACCCAAGGGTTGAACGAGCTAAGTTCAACAACATCACATCGGTTGAAACAAAATTTGGTCGAGTATCCATCAATAACGTGGGCTGATGTACACAACCGATACCAATCGAAAATTAGGGTCGATGATGATCAGTTGGGAGCTCTATGTGGAACCGAGCTTCGGAATAGGACAACTACCAAAAACCAAAAGGATATCGACAGATAACAAAGGTCAAATACAGACCGATATCGACCATACGTCGCAGATCGGGTGAACAACGGTTCAGCACGCAATATAGTTCAAAACAATCGAAGGATTGATCGAGGGCAAAATTCTCGGGGACTTATGAGTAAGAACGACTTTGATAAGTATGCCGATCCTATAGAAGCACCTCGACTATCAGAATATAACTTCAGCGTTGGTACATCCGCTATCGTGTCAGCTATCAGATGCATCAAAGACACTAAATGGCCTCAACCCATGCAGACAGATCCTGCCCAAAAAAATCCCAATCAAACATGCGAATATCATGGTACCCATGGCCACATAACGGAAGATTGTAGGTAACTAAGAGAGGAAATAGCCCGCTTATTTAACAAAGGGCACCTTCGGGAATTTCTGAGTGATAGGGCGAAGAACCATCTTAAAAACAGGGATTCCAGCAAGCAAAACGAGCAAGAAGAACCACAACATGTCATTCACATGATCATCGGCGACATCGATACCCCTCAGGGACCGGTGCTTAAACGCACTAAAACATCGGTTATGAGGGAAAAGCGATTTCGGACTCAAGATTACGCACCCACAGGGACATTGTCCTTCGATGATGAAGATGCAGAAGGGGTCATCCAACCTCATAACGACGCATTGGTAATATCCGTACTCACAAATAAAATTAAAATTAAGCGTGTCTTAATCGATCCAGGTAGCTCGTCCAACATCATCCGATTGAAGGTCGTAGAACAGCTCGGCTTGCAGGACCGGATCGTACCCGCAACTCTGGTTCTAAACGAGTTCAATATGGCATGTGAAACCCCCCAAGGCGAGATAATCCTACCAATAAACGTGGCCGAAACCATCCAGGGAACAAAGTTTCATGTGATCGAAGGCGATATTAGCTACAACGTCCTTTTCTGAAGGCCATGGATCCACAACATCAGAGTTGTACCTTCGACCCTACACCAGGCCCTCAAATTCCCGACATCAAGATGTGTCAAAAATGGTGTACGGAGAGCAACCAGCCGCGAAGGAAATGTTCGCCGTCGAGGAAGCTAAACCAATATCCTCACCTTCACCGATAAAGGGATCGGGCTCAGAAGGAGAACGGGACACCAAATAGCAATCACAGATATCGGCTTCGACCCAGCCAGATAACCAGAAGATCTAAGAGGATGATGATCAAAGGGTTCCTCGATCTTTCATGATTCCCGATGACTCCGACGCCACCAAATCAACATACGAGGAGCTAGAGCAAGTCATATTAATCGAGCACTGGCCCGAGCGAAAGGTATACTTAGGAACGGGGTTGAGCCCCGAACTCGGGAAGAAATTCGTTCAGTTTTATATCGATAACATCGATTGTTTTGCCTGGTCCCATTTAGATATAACAGGGATCCCGCCGGACATAATAACGCATCGGCTAAGCTTGGACCCCAGGTCCAGACCAGTGAAGAAAAAGAGAAGACCCCAGTCCGAGGGAAAGCACGCATTCATAAAAGATGAGGTAACCAAGCTTCTCAAAGTAGGGTCCATTCGGGAAGTAAAATATCCCGAATGGTTAGCCAACATAGTTGTAGTGCCTAAAAAAGGGGACAAACTTAGAATGTGTGTGGACTATAAGGATTTGAACAAATCATGGCCCAAATATTCTTTTCCGCTGCCCAACATCGATAGCATGATCGATGTCACGGCCGTCCATGAGATCCTCACTTTTCTCGATGCCTATTACGGGTATAATCAGATCCATATGAACCCGGAGGACCAGGAAAAACTTTATTTGTCACCAAATATGGAACGTATTGCTATAATGTGATGCCTTTCGGGCTAAAGAATGCAGGGGCTACTTACCAATGCCTAGTAAATAAAATGTTCGAAGAACAAATAGGAAAATCAATGGAAGTTTATATTGATGACATGCTAGTTAAATCCCTGCGCGCAGAGGATCATTTGACCCATTTGCAGGAAACGTTCGAAATTTTGAGGAAATACAACATGAAGCTCAACCGCGAAAAATATACTTTCGGGGTCGGTTCAGGCAAGTTCCTCGGCTTCATGGTATCACATCGGGGAATAGAGGTTAACCCCGATAAAATCAAGGCGATCGAAGACATCGTCATTGTGGACGGCGTGAAAGCCGTACAAAGGCTAACGGGTCGGATTGCAGCATTAGGCCAGTTCATTTAAAGATCATCTGATCGAAGTCACAAATTTTTCTCTCTACTCAAAAAGAAGAACGATTTTGCTTGGACCCCGGAGTGCCAACAAGCATTATAGGAGCTAAAACGATATCGGTCAAGCCCACCACTACTTCACACTCCAAAAATAAACGAGAAACTTTGTTTGTACTTGGCAGTATTGGAAATTGCCGTAAGCGGTGTCCTAGTTCGAGAAGAGCAAGATACGCAATTCCCCGTTTATTATATGAGTCGAACCTTAGGAGAAGCAAAAACTAGGTATCCACTCCTAGAAACATTGGCATTTGCACTGGTAAGTGCCTCTAGAAAGTTACGACTGTACTTTCAATGCCATCCCATATGCGTATTGACCACTTACCCACTTTGTAGTATTTTGCACAAACCTGAATTATCAGGCCGACTGGCCAAATGGGCCATCGAACTCAGTGGGTATGATATCGAATATCAACCCCGTACGGCCATCAAGTCTCAAATTTTAGCAGACTTCGTGGCCGATTTCACGCCAACCCTCGTACCCGAAGTCAAAAAAGAACTCCTGTTGAAATCGGGTACATCATCGGGGGTATGGATCCTTTTTACGGACGGGGCTTCGACATGAAAGGATCCAGGCTGGGCATAGTTTTGAAACCACCCTCGGGTAACATTATTAGGCAATCTATTAAAACTTTCAGGATGACTAACAAAGAGGTCGAGTACGAAGCCATGATTGCAGGTCTCGAGCTAGCTAGAAACTTGGGAGCTGAAGTCATTGAAGCCAATTGTGACTCTTTGCTGGTGGTGAGTCAAGTAAACAAAACCTTTGAAGTTCAAGAAGGTAGAATGCAAAGGTATTTAGATAAACTGCTTGTCACTTTGCACCATTTCAAACAATGGACTCTACGGCATGTTCCTCGAGAACAGAATAATGAGGCCGATAAGCTTGCAAATTTGGGATCGTCGATCGAGGCAGACGACTTGGGCTCGGGGAATATTGTTCAACTTTCGAGATCGGTAATAGAAGAGGGTCACGCCGAGATAAATTCTACAAGCTTAACCTGGGATTGGAGAAACAAGCATATTGAATACTTAAAGAGAGGAAAGCTCTCATCGGACCCTAAAGATTCTAGAACCCTACGGATTAAAGCTGCTCAATTCACGTTCGATTCGGACGGAACGGTGTACCGAAGAACATTTGATGGGCCGTTGGCAGTATGCTTGGGTCCGGGGGATACCGATTATATCCTATGGGAAGTGCACAAGGACACTTGCGGGAATCACTCTGGTGCCGATACTTTAGTTGGAAAAATAATCAGAGTAGGGTATTATTGGGTCGATATGGGCAAATATGCAAAGGAATTCATTCGTAAATGTGACAAATGTCAAAGGTTTGCACCAATGATCCATCAACCCGGAGAGCAACTCCACTCAGTCTTATCCCCGTGGTCGTTCATGAAATGAGGAATGGATATCGTCGGCCCTCTGCCATCGACCCCAAGTAAAGCCAAAATCATTTTATTTATGACTGACTATTTTTCTAAATGGGTTGAAGCACAGGCGTTCGAGAAAATAAGAGAAAAGGAAGTTATAGACCTTATTTGGGATCATATCATATGCCGATTCAAGGTACCCTCTGAAATAGTATGCGACAATGGAAAACATATTATTGGCAATAAAGTAACAAAATTCCTCGAAGAACACAAAATAAAAAGGATACTATCGACACCATACCACCCCAGTAGGAATGGACAGGCCGAATCAATGAACAAAATTCAAAACCTAAAAAAGAGGTTGAACGACGCTAAAGGAAAATGTAGAGAAATCCTGCCCGAATTCCTTTGGGCATATCGGACGACGTCAAAATCCAGTACGGGGCGACCCCATTTTCCTTAGTATATGGGTCTGAAGCATTGATACCAGTCGAAGTTGGTGAACCCAGTGCCATATTTCGATTCGCGATGGAAGAATCAAATAACGAGGCCATGAATACCAGCCTCGAACTATCGGACGAAAGATGAGAAGCGGCTCTCGTCCAATTGGCCGCCCAAAAGCAGCGAATCGAAAGATATTATAATCGAAGAACTAAGCTCCGCTATTTCAAGCCAGGGGACTTAGTGTTAAGAAAAGTAACTGTCAATACCCGAAATCCGAACGAAGGAAAATTAGGACCAAATTGGGAAGGACCGTATCAGGTGCTCGAAAACATCGAAAAAGGATCGTACAGGCTTGACATTATAAACGGCAAACAGCTATCAAGCAATTGGAATGTATCACATTTAAAACGGTACTACTGCTAAGGTACGACCTTTCCATATTCATTTACATTTCAAAACTGACTCCTGTAGAAGACCGAACGAGGGCTAAGAGGGATCTTTCGCTCGAAAGCACACGTTGCACTTTTGTTTCCCTTAGACCGGTTTTATCCCAAATGGGTTTTTCGGCAAGGTTTTTAATGAGCCAACCATTGATCGTGCTGCACTTACAAACAATATCTGAGGCCTCTTTACAATCGACCTCAAATACTGAGGGGGCATTAAGCCCTCAAATACATTGAGTTCAGATGCAAGATTGGCCCGAACCTAGGAAAAATTATAAGAGCCAAATGGTCGAAACGAACCATGCTCATATAGATTGACCCAAACCTAGGTGCGGAAAATGAACACATGTATAATAACGTACGAAGAAAGTTCTCTTCTTTATCGGCATCTTATATCCAAGGAAAATTCCTCTATTTGGAGATTTATTATACAAACAAAAATCGACCGATTACGCCTACATGCTACATTGTATCGAGTTCGAACCATTCACTCGACTGCTAAGCCTACGGGCTACTTTTTTGAGTTCGAGCAAGCACTCACTCGACCACTAAGCCTGCAGGCTACGTCGACCATTACGCCTACGGGCTACATTGCATCGAGTTCGAATCATTCACTCGACTGCTAAGCCTACGGGCTTCGTTTTTTGAGTTCGAGCAAGCACTCACTCGACCACTAAGCCTGCAGGCTACGTCGACCATTACGCCTACGGGCTACATTGCATCGAGTTCGAATCATTCACTCGACTGCTAAGCCTACGGGCTTCGTTTTTTGAGTTCGAGCAAGCACTCACTCGACCACTAAACCTACAGGCTACGTCGACCATTACGCCTACGAGCTACATTGCATCAAGTTCGAATCATTCACTCGACTGCTAAGCCTACGGGCTACTTTTTTCGTGTTCGAGCAAGCACTCACTCGACCACTAAGCCTACGGGCTACGTCGACCATTACGCCTACGGGCTACATTGCATTGAGTTTGAATCATTCACTCCACTGCTAAGCCTACGGGCTACTTTTTTCGAGTTCGAGCAAGCACTCACTCGACCACTAAACCTACGGGCTACGTCGACCATTACGCCTACGGGCTACATTACATCGAGTTCGAATCATTCACTCGACTGCTAAGCCTACGGGCTACTTTTTCGAGTTCGAGCAAGCACTCACTCGACCACTAAGCCTACGGGGTACGTCGACCATTATGCCTACGGGCTACATTACATCGAGTTTGAATCATTCACTCGACTGCTAAGCCTACGGGCTACTTTTTTCGAGTTCAAGCAAGCACTCACTCGACTATTACGCCTACGGATTATGTCCCTTCAAGTTCGAATCATTAACTCAACTAGTAAGCCCAAGGGATACATCACTTCGAACAAATCAATAATAGAAACTACAAAATCCAAATTTGATTGAATTGTTAAGATCCTTGTGAAAACATTTATAAGGCACGCATCAAGTCTTCACAAATTGGCCAAAGTTGTCTATATACAAAAATTTATACATGGTTGAATAAAAACACTATGAACTATGCTTCCTGATCCTCATCAGGGACGTTTGCTTCTCTGTCAGGCTCTTTCCATTCTCGGATCCGCTCTTGCTATTGCCATCATCATCATCGTCGCCATCAGAAGCTAAAGCTTCAGCTTCAACCTCGAGCTTGATCAAATAGCCTTTATCCTTGTGGTGCAGCACAGTTCAAGGTTCTAGCATACTCGCGTTCTTATACCTTACCAAGACTATTCTTTGTAGTGTGCAAACCAACGGTACACTAATAAACCTACTCAAGCACGAGTAGTTTGAGGTATTATAAACATTACTAACCTCTCTTAAATATCTAGGGACTCCCGAAAATAGTTTCGAATAGTAGTTCGAATCAATACTAGTTCTTCATACTCCATCAAAATAGTTCTATTGAGTGAAATGAAAGAAAATTTCAACATTCTATAATGTTTTGGAAAATGTATGAAAGTCATGAAAGATGCATGAGATTCAATTTATTGGACAAATAACTATTCTTTAAAGATATAACAGGAGTATCATCTAACACCTTCTACAATTTTAATGGTAATGTGATATTGCTTGCTCTAATCAAAACCTACATTAACATTTACACGATTTAATCAACAATATATGAGATGATCTTTGTGAGAAAAAACTTGACTAAAATCATTATCTCAACTCGCCTTAATTTTTTTTCTTTCGAGTGGAAAACGCTTCAATTTACTCAACAATCACCAAACACGTGGAATCTGCATTGAATTCCATCATCAATGATTAACAACTATAATCACCATTAATGGACTTACTAAGTTCCAAGAACCCCAAGTTCAAGTTTTAATCATTCTAGGGTTATGATGATTCAAGTTATGTACTAGAATTCTATCTATCATTGTCATTTATAAGCCAATATTAATACTGATTCGATTTAGGGTTAAAGAACTTACCTTATAGGAGAACCCTAGTTGAAACCTTTGTCCAAACTTGACATTGATTTTCTTGGAATCTAGGGATTTGAAAGTATATCCTTATCAATTATGATACTAATCTTATGGGTTAAACTCAGTTTGATGATGGGGAACTTACCTTAGGAATTGGGGGAAATCCTTAGTGAAATAGCTCTTCAAACTTTTCAAAGGTTATGTCAAAACATGAACAATACAATTCTTCCCCCGACTTTTTCTTTTATATTCTATATTTTCTGGCCGAGGAACTTGTTGTACGGGGCACAGCTATAGCGGCAGTAAAATTAATAATTTCCCCCAAAGTCTTGTGCGATGCACAGCCGTAGTGCCAGGCAAATCTGGAAATTTTCCAGGCCTTGTGCGACACGCAGTTATAGCATGTAATGACTCAACCAGTCATTTTAAGTATTTATATTTTGTTCAGCTGTTTAAAGTCTTGAGAAGCTTCATATGATGTATTATAACTTGTGTGAATCATTGGTTTTGGTTTTCAGGTAATTCGAGATTGACTCGAAAGAATGATTCTCAACTAGGAAGCTTCAAGTTGGAAGAGTTGACCAAGTTTGACTTTTGAATATTTGACCTCGAATTGAAGTTTTGATAGTTACATAGGTCCGGATGGTGATTTTGGACTTTGGCGTATGCCCGGATTTGCATTTGGATATTTCTAGAAGGTTTTGGCGCTAATTGGCAAAAGTTGCCAATTTGAAGGTTTGGAAAGTTCATAGGTTTGACCGGGAGTTGACATTAATGTTATCAAATTCGGATTATTGTTTCGAGAGTTGGAATAGGCTCGTTATGTCATTTGGAGCTTGTGTGCAAAATTTGAGATCATTCTGAGTTGATTTGATATGGTGCGGCACAAGTTTTGGAAGTTGAAAGTTCAAACGTTCATCAAGTTTGAATTGAGGTGTGATTCATCGTTTGATGTTGTTATATATGATTTGAGGCCACGAGTAGGTCCATGTTCTATTTTGGGACTTGTTGGTACGTTCGGACGGGGTCTCGAGGGGCTCGGGTGAGTTTCGGATCGATTTCGGACCATTTTCTTTCATTTTGAATTGCTGCTTTTATGATATCCCAGATGGTCTTTGCGATCACAATATTGTAGACGCTATCACGATGTGTATGGAGGGAGCTGGCATTGAAGATGTACCTGTATTCCAGTTATAGCTTTCACTTGTCCTTGGTAGCTCTAGACTTTCAAATCTGTTTATGTATATTTCGAGCAAATAATGTATTTATTTTATATCAGCTTTATAAATTCTAAGTCTTAGAAGCCCATGATTTATATTACCAATCCTTGGGAGATATTATATAAATTCAGTTACTTTATGCATTGACTTCTATGTTTCTTATTTGAGATGTGTTGACTGTTAATTGGCTTACCTAGCGGGTTGGGTTAGGTGCCATCACGACTAGCTAGATTTTGGGTCATGAAAAGTTGGTATCATAGCTCTAGGTTCATAGATTCTACGAGTCATGAGCAAGTATCTAGTAGAGTCTTGCAAATCAGTATGATGACGTCCATAACTATCTTCGAGAGGCTATAGGGCATTTAGGATAAACTTCCCATCTTTTTTTCTTTATCGTGCGGCATTGATTCAACTTGAAGCGTATCTCTTGAATTCCTTCTACTCACTTGTATGTTATGTTGAGCACTCAATATCAGTTGTGCATTGATGGCTTGCAATTCCATGGATGAGGTGCGTTTTCTATGTTTTGGTGATGGGCTAGTCTGGAGGACTTGAGGCCAGAGGTGGATCGTAGCTTGGGTTCGGTGGTTTCAGTTGTGTAAATATGTGCTTTTGGGCTTATATGTCCAGTAGTATCCCTAGGAGCGGGATTATGTCTCGATGAGTGGTTGGATAGTTATATGATGAATATGAGGTGACGGCGGGATGTGTTTAGATGGCTTTTATATGACGAGAAGGGTTGCTTGGGATGTGAAAAGGACTATTGGATTCTTTATTTCTGTCTTGATGTGTTGTACAGTCTCGAGTTATGATCGTGTTGAGGGATCTTTCATGTTGTCCAGTTATAGGATGAAGTGCATTCTTATGTCTTGTTGACGAGTTTAGACTCGGGAAGATTAAGTGATTGCATGATGGTCGTAGACATGGTAGGGCGTAGTGAAATGCTAATTTCAGGCTAAGTAGATGGGTTACCTCCTGCGGGGCGGTCTACGGATGTGTGATGCTTATGATGCTGTGTGGAGAGTTTCTTTATACCAGTGGGTTATATGTGTTGCAATTGAGTTGGATCGGTCGAGAAAGTCGAGTTGCCTATCACGAGGATGAATGCGAGCTTAGCAGATGATTTGAGGTATTTTATGGTTTGTGTTGCATGAACTTATGAAGGATTTAGTTGAATCTCAATGCGGGGTTATGGCAGTAACAAAATATGGGTATTGTGAGTTATTGGTTGTTTTGTTCTATGGCTTTGAGCCAAGTGGGGGAGTATACTATCGACAATTTGATTACATGGTTATGTGTGGTATTGTTTTCGGTCTGAGCCGTACTTGTGGATCGGTTATGACTTGTAGAGGTTGGTTTTGAGGATGACTTAAGCAAGGAAATTTCTGGATGCATAATGTATTACACCTTATGGATATATAGAAGTCTTGGAATAGTTTAGGTTTGCTATTTATTGTTGATGTAATGCATTGAGAAAAGGGATTTACTCGGTTGCTTAGAGGTGTGGATTACTACTTTGGGCATTAGTGTGCTAATGGGGCACAGGTCATTCGGCTCATTTTGGGCAGTGCATTTGAGATTTGAATGGGGTAGATAACTCCCGAGAAGGTTCTAATGAGTTGAAGATTCATATGTGGCATTTGAGAATTTTTCGAATTTGTATATGGCTAAGATTTGAGATTTCCATTAGATGGTGTCGGTACTCACGGTATTCTATTACGGATTGTGTATTTCAGTTTCAGAGAGATTAAGCGAAACAAATTTAGATTCACATAAGGTCTCTTCAGAGCGGGTAACTTGGATGCAGTATTTTGGGTGCTCAAAAGGGAATACAATGGCTTATGGGCTTTAAGACGACGTGATTTCATGCTAAGATCTCTTGTGGTGAGCTTTGGGTAAGGATCGTGGTGTTCTAGCAAGGAGAAGCATTAACATAGAGGCAATTCGGAAGGAACTTTAAGAAATAGGAAAGCTTGGTGGTAGGTCGGATCAACATGGTAATGGAAATGATCGGTTCTTTTGGTTTTTATGATGTGGTGAGGCTTTACCGGTGTTTTGTGGTGATACTCTTGGGTTTGGCAACTTGCGTGACTTGGTTGAGATACAGGGATTCAGTCTGATAGCTTGGTCTTGTGCTAATGGGTTTCAAGGAGTTTTCGATAATTCCTACCATGGCTTGAGATAGATATTTCCTACAGGTATGAGGAGTATGTCGTGTATTGTGATTTTCTTATAGATGGGATCAAGTGGAAGGTTTCTAGCTAATTGAGTATGTATTCCGCTTGTGACTCGGATTTGATAATGGGGTTCTCGTATTTTCATATGATGGCATGGTAGATGTGAGGCATCCTGCGGGATTGAGATTTGCATGTACAAGGTGGCGGTTCAGTTTGGAGGGAAGTTCATGAATATTCATAAGGCGCATTGTGTTCTGACTTTAGATGCGTCATTTGTATTGCGGTACTCGTCTGGTTGATCGACGGCTGATATTCAGATTTTGCTATGTGGCGCGGGAGAATTATAGAAGTATTTCTAGTAGGATGATTGTGTATGAGAGATGTGGTAGTCATTCGAGTGGTGGAGTTGGGATCGGCTTTGGTGATTCATGTGTTCTATGAATTTGGAAACTGGAATTCTCATAAACAGATTGTTTCGTGGTTACGGACTGTGAAGGTGTGGCCAAAGTTAGCCAGATGGCAGTATGTGCTATGGTTAGGTCATTGTGGACTTTTGGAGGGTTATTTATACATTTAGGGGTGATCGGAATTGAATTGGATGCTCATTGGTGGGCCCAATGAGGATGTGTATTCTACATCAGGTCGGATTTATTGACTCAGCATTGTTAGTGTTAAGGGGTGTGTCATTCTGTTAGAGTTGAGCTTGTTCATGTTCTGATATGTTCTATGTGTTACTCTTCTATGCTACGATGGGTTGTGATCTGTTGGTTATATGACACATGATGCGGTTCTGTTTGGGCCTTGTAGTGGAATTCGAGCGAGATGGCTCTTGGGGTGTTGAATAGTTGATTGCACCTCGGTTATGGTATTTCTAGGTTGCGGTATATTGTTTTATTTGCTTTTCCATGGTTATGGTCATTCACTTCATATACTTGATGTCGAATTGTGTGTGGTTATTGATTTTGAGCATTGCGACTTGAGGTATTTCATATGGACCAGTATTTGGATGGGGTCACATATTGCAGCGGGGTTATGTTGGGATATGATCCTTTGTGATAGATTTGTGTATCTTGGTTCTACTATGTGTGGTGGGTTCATAGCATTGTGTTTGTGGTGGTATCTGTTGAGCTTACGGAATGGTTCTCTCATTTGATTCACTTTCCTTTTTTGGGTAGATGTGAGTGGTTGCTTCTTGGTGCATGAATTGTACGGCGTATGGATATGGATAATATTTATGTGGCATGTCGGTTTAGCAGCTTGTACCGGATGAGATGAGGGTATTGGACCTGGAACGAGTGTTGTCATATTTGATTACAGTATGTTTAAAAGGATAGTGTCACTAATGAGCTTAGAATTTGGCTATGGTCCTTGTCGGGCGCGAGAGCTCCATGACTTGTTGATATGATGATTGGTTACATGTTTCTGCGTGTTTCTTTCATCATTGGTAGTGTATGAAGCTTTTGAATAAGGTTTTATTTGATATGAGGTTTATTACAGGTACCGGGTTTGTCTTTGAGCAGCTACTATGATCGAAAATTATTGCTACGAGTATGTGAGTTATGTCGTATATCATGTGTTTACATATTGGATTATGGTTATGGCTTGATATGGCATGTTCATGCTTATACAGTGTATGCATGCGAGATTCGGGTATTGCAATGGATTTTATGCGGTAGAGATTTGATTCTAAGGCATATGGATTAAGGTTGAAGTAAGGATCTTCAGCTATGTTGTGTTTTCATGCTTGCATGGATTGGGGTGACGTAAGATCACCCACGGCTATGTGCATGGTGAGTTTACATAGTGATTTGATGGCTTTGTAATGACTCTTGGCACGTTCGAGGACGAATGTATGATTAAGTGGGGGGGAGGGGGGAATATAACGACCCAACCAGTCATTTTAAGCATTTGCATTTTGTTCAGTTGTTTGAAGTCTTGAGTAGCTCAATATGATGTATTATGGCTTGTGTGAATCCTCGATTTTGGTTTACAGGTGATTCGGGATTGATTCGAAATAATGATTCTCAACTAGGAAGCTTTAAGTTGGAAGAGTTGACCAAGTTTGACTTTTGAGTGTTTGACCTCTGATCGGAGTTTTGATAGTTCTGTTAGGTCCGTATGGTGATTTTAGACTTGGACATATGCCCGGATTTACATTTGAATATTTCTAGAAGGTTTTGGCGCTAATTGGCAAAAGTTGGCAATTTAAAGGTTTGGAAAGTACATAGGTTTGACCAGGAGTTGACTTTGATGTTATCGGATTCAGATTGTTGTTTCGGGAGTTGGAATAGTCTCGTTGTGTCATTTGTAACTTGTGTTCAAAATTTGAGGTCATTCTGAGTTGATTTGATATGGTTCGGCACAAGTTTTGGAAGTTGAAAGTTCAAAGTTCATCAAGTTTGAATTGAGGCGCTATTCATCATTTGATGTTGTTATAAGTGATTTGAGGCCTTGAGTAGGTCCGTGTTATGTTGTGGGACTTGTCGGTATATTCGGACGGGGTCCTGAGGGGCTCGAGTGAGTTTCGGATCGATTGCGGACCATTTCCTTTCATTTTGAATTGCTAGTTTTCTAATATCCAAGATGGTCTTCGCATTCGCAATATTATGGACTTGATCACGATGTGTAAGCTGGAGCTGGCTATTTTTCCTCTATGCGTTCACGACCTGCATAGCGCGTTCGCAGATCTTGAATTGTTAGACCATCGCGTTCGCATGTTTATGTTCGCGATCGCATTGCAGTGTGGGAGCTTTGTTCATCGCGTCCGCAAAGTTTTTGCCGTATTCGTGAAGGTCGGCGCCATTTGTTCATCACGTTCGCGAGGTGTGTGCCGTGAATGCAAAGAGTATTTTTCTGTGGGCAGAGAGTTTGTGCTTCGCGAACACAAGGCCTCTTCCGCGTTCGCGAAGGGTACCTCTGGAGCAGTGTATAAAGTACTTTGTTTCGAAGGTCTTGGTCATTTTATCATATTTAGAGCTATGGAGCTCGGATTTGAGAGATTTTGGAGGCGAATTTCACCACATGGATTGGAGTAAGTGCTCTCTAATCGATTTTGATTATATTCCATGACTCCATCTTCAATTTTGGCATTTGATTGATGATTTTTAGAAGAGAAATGGGGGGGGGGTTGTCTAAACTTTCCTAATGTGAAATATTGAGTTCTGAACATCGATTCGGAATCGAATTTGAGTGAAATTAGTATGGTTGGATTCGTAATTGAATGGGTTGTCGGAATTTGTGAGTTTTGTTGGGTTCTTAGGTGCGAGCCCATTTTTGGTTGACTTAGAGTAATTAATTAAAGATTCGATCTCTACCGTTTTTGTTTGTTTCCTATGGCATTATTTGATGTTTTTGAGTTGCTTTTGGCTAGTTTCGAGCCGTTCAGAGGATTTGGATTTGGCTTGCTTGAGGTAAGTGACATTTCTAAATTTGGATTTGAGGGCATTTAACCCAGGAAACTACGTTATATGGAATGTATTGGGGGTGACGTACGCGCTAGCTGACAGGCTCGGGTGTGTGCACTGAGGTATTCATGTTACAGGTAGTTCTTAGGCTATTATATGCCTTGTTTTTCTATCATGCTTCTTCGATATCATGTTTTCTCCATTTTGTGTGACTACGTGGGATATTATTCATGCTAATAAATTATGCCTAGGATACATGTTCAATTGTTGAGACATGATAGGGCTATTTTCGTCATGTTGAGCTATTTGCCTTAACCGTAGCAATACCATACAATCATGATAGTTACATCCACATGTTCTATCTTGGTCTCTGCGCACTTTTGATATGCTGTCTCATATGTTATTGGTGTCCTTGTACGTGACACGAGTTTGAATTGTATTTAAGACATATTGATTCATTCCATGTTATATAATTGGATTGTGATTCAGTGAGATGTGTACATATTGAGACTCGAACAGATTGTTGACTGCCGTGGGCCATAGAGCCGTATTTATATTAATATTTAGATCGGGTTGCACTCCGCAATGGTTATATTGATATTAAGGTGACGTGTATGTCATGCCCTACATTAGGCTGAGTTGTACTGATTTGAGGCTAGGCGGGCACCAGGCCCCACCACTTGGGCTAAGTGATTATGATTAGCGCTTGGGTATGATCCGCCCCTCCGGAGTCTGACATGATAGCAGTTGGCGCAGACACAGTGTTATATACACATGCTTGATGATGGGCAGTTATGCCAGGCACCCGTACAGTGCTAAGAGTGATTATTTTGATGGATCCACGGTTATGAAACAGGCCTTTGAGCCAAGCACATGGAGTGTGCTAAGATTGTGTGTATTTAATGAGTTCACTGTGAAACTGATTACTTGACTTGTATATTTGGCATGTAGGCATAGAGATGTACCTTCCTCATCCTAGACAGTGACACGACATCGATTACTTAACATGTATATTTGGCATGTATGTATAAATGTACCTTCCTCATGCTAGACAGTGACATGACATCTGATTACTTGACATATATATTTGACATGTAAGCATATAGATACATTTTCCTCTTGCTAATTGTAAATGAAAAGTCTTATCTGATTATGTAAATTGGGAAGAACTGTTCTTTTGATAAACTCATGTTTAAATTGATTTCAGTGGTAAGATTTAGAATGGGACAGTTATATTTTAAAAACATGTCTACTTTCTGTATCTATGAACGAGTTAGGCATTTCATCTCCTGAGTTATATACCTTTATTGTCTTCACTATACTATTATAAACTGTTATTGGCTATTAATGTTGGACACCGACTATCTTCTTAACTCGTCACTGCTTTCAACCTAAGGATAGGTTTGTTACTTATTGAGTACATGGGGTCGGTTGTACTTATACTACACTTCTGCATCTTGCAGGCAGATCTTGGAGTTGATGTCACTGTGTCTGGCAGGAGTTGTCATTGAAGATGTACTTGCGTTCCGGTTATAACTGCCACTTGTCCTTGGTAGCTCTAGACTTTCAAATATGTTTATGTATATTTCAAGTAGATGATGTATTTATTTTATACCAGCTTTGTAAATTCTAAGTCATAGAAGCTCATGATTTGTATTACCAATCCTTGAGAGATATTATAGAAATTCAATTATTTTATGCATTAACTCCCATGTTTCTTATTTGAGATGTGTCGACTGTTACCTAGCGGGTTGGGTTATGTGCTATCACGACTAGCCGGATTTTGGGTCATGACATAGCACATCCCCAATGGAATTGTTTTTAATGTTTTTATGAAAGTGCCACGCACATCCCTTTCTTAAATTTGAAATTTTATTTTTCTTCTATTTTTTTTACTTCAAGCCATTGTAACACCTCTACTACATCTCATAACTCTCGCACGTCCATTAACACATCTCAAAAGTTCCGTAGATCTCCAAAAATTGAGCTAATAAATAATCCAAATTAAATAGAGAAATTTACGATATTTTAAAGTCTTTCCATCTTATATTATATTTATCCTCGAATGTCGCACAAGTCGCTCTAAACCACACCCTCACAATAATAAAACTTGATCATAAATAGGATAAAGGAAATTTTCAATTGTCTAATCTTCCACATACCTTCCCCCTCGAACAAGTGGGGGTAAATCTTCTTAATGTCTTCTCCGGCTACCCAAGTAACCTCCTCTGTTTCATGATTATAGCATAAAATATTTACTAAACCCATATCTCTTTTCCTCAATATCTAGACATGTATGTCGAGAATCTCAATGGGAACTTCTTTGTAGGTCTAGCTCTTATTGACTTCCACTTCATCTATGGGTGTAACAACCCGACCGATCGTTTTGAGCGTTTACGTTAAGTTCAGTGGTTTGAGGTCATGAGTAGCTTCATATGGTGTATTATGACTTGTTTGTATTGTTAGCTTTGGTTTTTGAGTGGTTCGGGATTGATTTGGAAGAATGATTCTTAACTAAGAAGCTTTAAGTTGGAAGAATTGACCAAGTTTGTCTTTTGTGTATTTGACCTTGAATAGGATTTTTATGGTTCTGTTAGGTCTGGATGGTGATTTTGGACTAGGTAATGGGGATCAAATACACAAAACGACTGGCCGGATCATTATTTTCTCCCATGTTAAATAAAAGTTCATCCTCGAACGGGTTTAGAAGCATACTTGGAATGCCAAAAAATAAGGATACCTGCTCCGCATATCATGCTCGGTTTCCCAAGTCGCCTCATCGAGCAGTTGACCTCTCCACTGAACCTTCATCGATGCAATATTTTACCTTAGCTTCCGAACTTGCCTATCAAAAATGGCCACTGGCTCCTCCTCATAAGTTGGATTATCATCCAACTGCACTGTACTAAAATCTAACATATGTGATTGATCCTTATGATACATTAGAATCATAGAAACGTGAAATACTAGATGAACTCCCGACAAGCTGGGTGGCAAAGCAAGCATGTAAGCCAGATCACTCACTCTCTCCAAAAACCAAATTGAACAATATACCGAGGGCTCAACTTGCCTTTTTTCCCAAACCTCATCAAGCCTTGCATAAGAGAAACTCGGAGAAGAATCTTCTTACCCTCCATGAAAGCTACATAACGAACCTTCCTATCAGCATAACTCTTCTATATAGACTGCATTGTACGAAGTTGTTCCTGAATTAACTTTATCTTCTCCAAAGCATCACGAAGTAGATCAGTGCACAACAACCTAGTCTCCTATGCTCAAACCAACCAATCAGAGAACGGCATTGCCTCCCATATAAGGCCTCATAAGGGGCTATCTGAATACTCGACTGGTAGTTGTTGTTGTAAGCGAACTCTGCTAATGCAAGGAACTGATCCTACTGACCTACGAAGTCAATGATGTAGGCTCCCAACATATCCTTCGAGATCTGAATGGTCCATCGGACAGCCCGTCCGTCTGAGAATGAAATATCGTACCCAACTCAACATGCATGCCCAGATCATGCTACACTGCTCTCAAAAAAATTGATGTTAACTGAGTACCTCGATCCGAGATGATAGACACATGCACACCATGTAGGCATACGATCTCTCTAAGATAAATTCGAGCCAACACCTAAGAAGCGTAGGAAGGCATGACCGGAATAAAATGTACAGCCTTGTTCAATCCATCCACAATAACCCACATAACATCAAATCTCCTCAAGGTTCATGGCAACCCAACCACAAAATCCATACTGATATACTCCCACTTCCACTATGGTATATCTAACCTCTTGTAACAAACCACCCGGTCTTTGATGTTCATACTTAACCTGCTGACAATTCAAACACAGTGCAACATGCTCAATGATGTCCTTCTTCATCCTTCTCTACCAATAATGTTGTTTCAAATCACGATACATCTTTATAGCACCTGGGTGAATA
Source organism: Nicotiana otophora (assembly GCA_000715115.1). Taxonomy (NCBI): domain Eukaryota; kingdom Viridiplantae; phylum Streptophyta; class Magnoliopsida; order Solanales; family Solanaceae; genus Nicotiana; species Nicotiana otophora. The sequence goes on along the minus strand of AWOL01S0016388.1, from coordinate 98,953 downwards.
GAATATCATGAACTGTGAGCATGCTCAAGAATCAACTCCCTCATACCATCCACCTTCGGAACATAAATTCGACTTCAAGCCTCAATACCCCATTATCACCAATAGTTACCTCATTTGCACCACCTCAGTGCATGTGTCCTTAAGGACAAACAAGTGGGGATCATCATACTGGTGCGCCTTAATACGCTCAAACAAGGACGATTGTGGCACAACACAAGCAAGAACTCTGCTAGGCTCTGAAATATCCAACCTCACAAAATTGTTGGCCAAAGCCTGAACATCAACCTCTCCACAACTCCAACCATCTCCGCTACCTCAAATTGAACTCTTTTTATTTAAATAGATGTTGGAGACTTCGGTGTCTGTATGCATCTCACAAGACACGCCATATAAGTAATGCCTTCTAATCTTGAGCACATGTACAATAGCAGCTTACTCTAAATCATGTACCAGATAGTTCTTTTCATGGGGCTTCAGCTGGTGTGATGCATAGGAAATCACCCTATTGTACTGCATCAATACACATCCAAGACCAACCCTCGAAGCATCACAATAAACTGTGTACGACTTCGATCAAGAAGGCACTTCCAAAACCTGGAGCCGTAGTCAATGCCGACTTGAGTTTCTAAAATCTCTCCTCACACTCATACGACCATCTGAATGAAGTTCCCTTCTGAGCTAACTGAGTCAATGGGGTTGCAATAGATGAAAACCCTTCCACAAAGAAGCGATAATACCTAGCCAAGCTTAAGAAACTTGTGATCTCACTAGCGGTGGAAGGTCTGGGCCAACTCTGAACTACCTCAATCTTCTTCGAATCCATCTTAATATCATCACTAGATACCACGTGACCCAAGAATTCCACGAGTCCATCCATAACTCACACTTGGAAAACAACGCATATAGTTTCTTCTCCCTCAAAATCCGAAGCACAGTCCTCAAATGTTGCTCGTGCTACTCAGTACTACAGAGGTATACCAAGATATCATCAATGAACACAATGACAAATGAATCCAAATATGGCTGGAATACATTGTTCATCAAATGGATGAAGGTTGTTGGGGTATTAGTGAGGCCAAAAGACATCACTAGAAACTCATAATGCCCATAACGAGTCCTAAAAGGTGTCTTGGGAATATCCAAAGCCCTAATCTTCAACTGGTGATACCCCAATATCAAGTCAATCTTCGAGAACATCCTAGCACCATAAATCTAGTCAAATACGTCATCAATGCAAGGCAATGGATACTTGTTCTTGATAGTAACCTTGTTCAATTGCCTGTAATCAATACACATTCTCATGGTACTATCCTTCTTCTTCAATAACAACACTAGCATACCATATAGTGATACACTAGGCCTGATGAACCCCTTATCCAACAACTCTTGCAATTGTTCTTTTAATTCCTTCAGCTCTGCTGAAGCCATATGGTACGGTGAAATAGACATGGGCTAAGTGCCTAGCACCAAGTCATTACCAAATCAATATCCCTGTTGGGTAGCATGTCTTGTAGGTCAGCTAGAAATAAATTGGGAACTCTCTCACTACCAAAACTGACTCGATGGTAGGAGTATCAGCATTAACATCCCTCATAAAGGCTAAGTACGCCAAACACACCTTCTCAACCATCGGTGGAGCCTTTAGAAATGAAACCACCCTAATAGAAGTATACCCCAGAGAACCTTTCCATTCCAACCTTGGCAACCCCGGCATAGTCAATGTCATGGTCTTAGTGTGACAATCAAGAATAGCATGATACGTAGATAACTAATACATACCCAAGATTATATCAAAATCCACCATTCGAAGTAATAAGAGATCAACACTAGTCTCAAAGCCCCCTCTAGCTGGTGGGGCTGGTGGTGTAGCAGCTGGAACTGGAGTCACTGCCTGAGAACCCTGTTGTGATGTGCCTCTACTGCATCTGGGCAATCCCTCATGATATGACCTACCTCTTCACACTTAAAACAACCTCAAGCTAAGAATAGTTGTTGAATCTGAAGCTACCTCTTGAAAATTGAGTACCCACTAGAAGAACCCTAGGTTGAAGGAGCAGGGTAGGAGCTCGGTGTTAGTAATGCACTAAATGAAAACATAACTAGAGCACCACGAGCAGGTCGTTAAGCTGAAGGAGATGGCCTGCTAGGATGGCCTCTCCCAGAATAATCCCTACCTCCAGATGAGGTACCACTAAAACTGCTAAAATATTAGGGCATCTTGCCCCTCATTACCATGGTTTCCCAAACTCTGTCTTTTATATGCTACTTATAAATGAACTAGGTGTAGAGTTTTTGTGGTCTCTGAATTCGAATATTCCCCAATGATCGGGAGGATTTCCTTTACCTTTCACAACGATCTACCCCCAGTCGGACGGAACGACGTTAGGTCTGACTCTGAATGTGCTCAATCATGCGCACTATGTCCACAGCCTGAAGAAATGTAGTACTAGACTCTACCTCCCTGCCATAGCAATATTAATACTAAAATTTAGCCCCTCAATGAACCTCATCACCTTCTCAACCTTGACGGGGATCATAAAAGCTGTATGACGGGATAGATTAGTGAATCACATCTCATATAAATTAGTGAATCGCATCTCATACTCGGTCAGAGACATGTGACTCTGCTGAAGGTGCTCGAACTGACCCTATATCTACTCCCTTTGTGCGAGGGTAATGAACTTCTCTAAGAAGAGATGTGAAAACTGACTCCAAGTGAGTGGAAGTGACCTTAATGGCCTACTATGCTCATATGACTGCCACCACCTCTTGGTTGGCCCCTGAAGTTGAAAAGTAGTGAATTCGACCCTATTGGACTCCACCAAACCAAGATTCTGTAGAATCTCCTAAAAACTATCTAAGAAATCTTGTGCATCTCCAAAGGGTTACTATCATAACATGGAGGACCCATCTTCTTGAACCGAACAAACCTCTTCTGCTCCTCCTTAAACATAGTGGCCTTCACTACCGGCCTAACAATAGTTACAGGAGGATATCCCCTACCCTGTACTACTCCTGGCATCTATAACCAGTCGCAACCTGCTCAGGAGTGTGAGTAGAGGGAGTATGTGCCCCTCCCCCGGCCTGAGAAGTAGTCGGTGCCACAGGAAGTAATCTAGTGTCTGCTAGACCTTCCACAAGACCAACTAAATGAACAAGGGCATCCTAAAGTATTGGGGTAAAAATAAACCCCTCCGAGACCTAGGCTGGTCCAACTTGCTCACCCAGATCGAAAACATGCTCCTCCACCGGAGCTACTGGTAGCTCCACAGTAGCTGCCCTAGCATGGGCTCTGACTGCAGCATGGGCCCTGCTTCTACCTCGACCACACCCTCCCACAGCCTTATCCTGAGGGGGTGGTTTCTGACCAATTTCTCTCGATGAACATGTTTTCACCATCTACGAGAGAATAGAAAGACAATGATTCAAACTTCATCAATAAAGTTGCATGATAAAGAATGAAACTGTGGAGTTTCCTAACATCATGTGGTCTTTCGGAGATAAGTACAGACATCTCCATACCAATCCACAGGACTCTACTATACCTGCTCGTGTCTCATGAGACCTACTCAACCAAGAGCTTTGATACCAATGTATCATGACTTGAAATCTCACCTTAAGGTTGTGATGGCACCTACCTGAACTTGCTAAGCAAGACAACTCACAAACAACAAGTAAAGTCCATTTTCATTATTTAAAGAGAGATATAACAATAAAAGATGGAAATAGTCTCAAAACAATGATAGTCCGATAAAACCCAAGCATAGCCTAAACACAGCCAATACAATCCGCCCCCAGGACTAGGTGGCATAAATACATGAGAAAACAACATAAATAAGATCAAGTTTGTATACATGTCAAGCTGTCTAAATTACAAATAGACAGAAATATATAAAAGGAACAGGGACTCGAAACTGCGAAGTAGATATATGGAGTACAGCTCACCCCGAGTCTCCGCGATATCTCCCAGCTCAATCAGGAAGCTCTTCTAGGAACCACCTGAGGATCTGCACAAAAAGATGTGCAGAAGCATAGTTAGAGTACACCACAATCGGTACCCAGTAAGTATCAAGTCTAACCTCGAAGAAGTAGCGGCAAGGCTAGATGCTTCCGAATAATTACCACACAAGTGTAGAAATATAATTTATCAACTAAACAATAAAGAATATCATGAATAACAAGATTCACAGATATCAACGGATAAGCATGCTTTTCTAGCACAAAAATAATCCTATCACTATACAGATATAATAATAAAAGACAACATGCGCAAATCACGCAGCCGGGACTCCAAATAATAAGAACGTGTGCTCAGCTAGTACAAAATGCATGTACCCCGATACACAATCTATGTATCACCTAACCCGATGCAAAATCCATGTATCGACCCAGTACAAAATCCATGTACCGACCATGCTCACAAGACCTAAAGTAACATGGATTATCACCTAACTCTAGAGGGACGGATCCAAATCCAAGCACAAGAGGGGTATAGTAGCACCCTTCTTAAATCAATATCTGATCATAAAGTCCAATATGCCATATCTGTGTCTCACATGCACGCTTAACCTTCGTGCCAAAATCCTCGGTCCAAATCAGGTATCCATTATTGAAAATGTATGTATATGCTCAAGAATTGTAGGTAGAAGGTGCACAAGGATTTAACAAATATAATATTGATATGTGCTCATGAAATTGCTATGTTACTACCGGCAATTAAGCAATTTCACATATCAAGAATGAATTCCCATGCCTTCATAATTTGATCGTAAGCCTAGGCATGATTTTCAGCATAGAGAAGAGAGCGAACGTGGTCACATAAGCCAAATAAATCATGAATCAAACGAGCAAAAAGTCCAACAAAGCATAAGATATCCCAATTTCTACCCCCGGTCATGATATAAACTTGGTAAATGCATATACGCTCGACACCACATATATACACAATCCCCAATACCTTAAACACATACTCCCTCCATTCCAGTTTATGTGAACCTATTTCCTTTTTGGTCCATTCCAAAATGAATTACCCCTTTCTAAATTTGGAAATAATTTAGCTTAAACTTCCAATTATGCCCTAAATGAGAAGCTTTTATAACCACACAAATACTCTGGACCCCTTTCTGGCATGTTTAGGACCACAAATTTCAAAAGTCTTCATTTTTTCTTAAACTTCATGCCCAGTCAAATAGGCTCACATAAATTGGAATAGAGGGAGTAGCAAACAATTCAATTCCTAGGGGTTTCCCTCGTAAAAAGGTTAGCCAAGAGACTTACCTCCACCTTGTAACCTCTAATCTCCCAAAACAGCCTTTTCTCTCAATTTAACCTCTGAGTGAGCCGAATCTTGTCAAATACAACTCAATAACGTCAAACAAGGCCATAAAAACCAAACCAAAATAATTAAGATTGAATCTTCAATAAATTATACAAAGTCAACCAAAAAGTCAACTCGGGCTCGCCTCCCGGTACACGACAAAAGTCACAAATCCCTCACACCCATTCCAAAATATGATACAATTCTCAAACCTTCAAAACTATATGACCTGCCCAGCGATTCTCGCACTTGTGAGCCAAATTGTCGCATCTATAGTCCCCACCTCACTTCTGCAAGGTCGCTTAGGTCCCGACCTCTCGCACCTGCGGAGTCCCACTCCGCTTTTGCAGTCCTGCAGGTGCGACTAAAACCCATCTTCTGTGAAGAATCCCCCAAGCATGCTACCAGCCTTCGCTTCTCCGGTCAAAGGATCCGCATCTATGGCACAAACCTTCGCATCTGCGGACCTCACTGACCCAGGCCCAAATCCGCTTATGCCATATTTGCGTACTTGCACTTGCGGACCAAACCATGCAGGTGCGAAAACACTAGACCAGAACTGCCAATTAACTCCAAAATATTCTAAAACTCATCTGAACCACACCCCAGCCCTTCGGGACCCCGTTCAATCATACCAACCAGTCCAAAAATGTAACACATACCTACTCGAGGTCTCAAATCACTCAAATAACATCAAACTACAAATCTCACCTCTATTCAAGCTAAATGAACTAATCCAGGCTTAAAGTTTCAAAACTGATTGCGAACCACGTCTAATCAACTCGAAATAACCCCAAATTTTGCACACAAGTTCAAAAAGATAACAAACCTAATCCAACTCCCGAAATAACAATCTGAGCCCGATAACACCAAAGTTAACTTCCGGTCAAACCTATAAATATTCCAAACCTTCAAATTTTCAATCTTTTCCAAATAGAGCCGAATTAACCTATAAACCTTCAAATTATGCCTAAGTCCAAAATTACTATACAAACCTATTGAAACCACTATTCCGAGGACATTTATATAATACGTCAAATCTCGATCAACTTTTACAACATAAGCTTCCATAAATGACAATAAGTGTTCTAAATCACTCCCGAACCTTCCCGAAACCAAACCAATCAATCATGAAATTCACAAAGCAACAAAAACACATATGGGAAACATAAAATAGGGAAACATGGCTCAAATACGCAAAATGACCAGCCGAGTCTTTATAGTTAAAGTTGGGTTTAAAGGATTATAAGCTAAGGTTGAATGAGGAATCTTCTGTCAGGATGTGTTATAGATTTATATGGATGGAGGTTACATGATATCACCCATGAGAATGTTTATGATGAGTTTATATAGCTATTTCACGGATGTGTAATAACTCTTGGCACGTTTGAGGACGAACGTATATTTAAGTGGGGAGAATGCAACAACCCAACCAGTTGTTTAGAGTTCCAGCATCCCGTGCTGTGATTTGAGATATCGAGTAGGTTCATATGATGTTGTATGACTTCCATGTATGATTTGTTTTGGTTCCAAGAGTTCGAGAATGATTTAGAACACGTGTTCCTAATTAGAGGCTTAAAGTTGGATGATTTGACCAAAGCCAATATTTTGGGTAAACAAGCTAGGATTGGTGATTTAAAGGTTCCAATAGATTCATATGATGAATATGGACTTATACATATCTTCGTATTGGGTCTCGGATGGCTCAAGAAGGATTACGCAATATTGGTTGATAGTTCACAATTTGAAAAGCTTAAGACCTCATAGGTTTGACTAAGGTTTGACTTTTGTGTCATTGCACTTAGATTCATGTTCCAAGCCTTTGAATAAGTTCATATAGGGTATTTGGACTTGTCGGAATATTTTGGAAGAGTCTCATAGGGCTCGGGTGTGATTCTGACTTATCTTGTGTAACTGGAAGTTGGAGGACTTAAGAAAGTTCATGATTTTGATTTGATGCTTGATTCTTAGTTCTGATGTTGTTATACGTATTTGGAGACTTTGGACAAGTTTATAAAGGGCATACGGACTATTTAGGATGATTGGACGGGGTCCTGGGACCTCGAGTGAGTTTCAGGGTATTTTGAAAAGTGTTTTTGAAGTGAAAAAGTTGCAAAAGAATGCAACAAATGTGGAGGCTAAGGTGGACGCTTCACGTACACGCTCTATTGCAGGCCAGGGGGAAGAGTGAAGTGTGGATGCTTCACTTCTGAGAGGGCATCCGACACCTGAAGCTGAAATTTCATCTTTTGGCTTTAAAATCATATTTTGCACTTGGACTTTATTATATTATTTTGCGAGCTAGGGAGCTCGGATGGAGGCAATTTTTTAAGCGACTTTAACCTAAGGCGATTAAGTGATTCTCACTCAAATTTATAATTATAACATGAATCTATCATTGATTTTTGTCTCTAAATAAAGAATCCTAAAGAAGAGAATTTTGGCTTGAAATATAAGAAAATATATTTTGGAATTTTGAACACCAATTTGGACTCGAATTTGGAAACTAATCACATATTTGGACGCATGTGGTTATGAATCAATGAGATTCGACCTTGGACTTGAGTTTTGACCATGTGGGCCCGGATTGACTTTTGTTGGCCTTTTGGAAATTCTTCAAAGATTAGATCTTTATTGATTGAGATTGCTTCCTTTAGCATTATTTGACTATCGTGACTGATATTTGGCTAGGGTTTGGGCAATTAAAGGTCTAGAACAAAGTAAAAAGCGTGATTTGGTGTTAAAGACTAAGCCCGAAAAAGGTAAGTGTCATTCTTAACCTCGACTTGAGAGAATATTTTCTAAAATGGAATTATATACTATATTTTATGTGTTTTGGGGTGACGTATATGTAAGGTGACCAGCATTTATATGGGCACTAAGGTTATACCATGCTTGGGGTAGATTTTAGGCTATTTATGCCTTGATTTGATACATGATCTACTTGTGATATGCTTTAAATTATTTATATGACTATTTTAGCTTTCTTATATATATTAGAGATTATGTCTAGGCTTTTGATGCTTGTTTGGGCATGCAAGGCTATTCTTGAGATTGTTGATATACTTGATTTAGTCGTAGTAATACTTTATATCATGAATACACATCCACATCTTTATTTATTTTGTCCATGTGCATTTTATTGGATTATTACTTAAAGCATATGCATACATCCTTGGAGATGAGGATCTTAATGCAGATTGATATGATTATGGCACATTTGACATCATGATCAGATTCATATTGTTATGATATGAGGTTTATGTCGTACAGTTATTGTTGTTCAAAGCCTATAAAATATGGCTCCTCACCCAAAATCATGCGATAGATCCGAGTCCATCACCCGGAAAAGCAAAGAGTTTCCATTCGTTGCACGAGATTTATGTCGTGCGATTATTGTTGTGGCACGAGGTTTATGTCGTGCAGTTATTATTGTGGCACGAGGTTTATGCCGTGTGGTTATTGTTATGGCACAAGATTTCTGCGATGCGGTATGTGGATACGGATCCATCGCCCTAGGGTTCTCTTCCCATGTTTCTCTCTTGGTGGCTTACACGTAGAGTTTGTGAGACACTGGTGAGTCTTATATTCTAATAGTATTGGTTGATGAGTTGGGCGTAAAGATGGAATATTTGATTGTTTAAGTGAATCCTTTACGCCATATCATGTGTTCTATATGCTTTTAGTGCATATCTTCTAAGTATGGTACTTGATGCTTCTGTTATATATATTTGACATATGCACATTCATGCATTATACATATGCATGGGGCTTATTAGTGGATAGTTAGACACTTGGAGAGTGTGCAATTGATGTATATGTTGAGTCCCCATCAAGAAGAGATATTTTAGACTCATGTAGGAGCATTCGTGCAAATGCTATTTGACAATTGATGTGAAATTGGTTTCTTGTCATGCGTAGACACTCTACATTCACGTAGAAGTATTTGAGATAAAGCTACTTTGTGAAAATCTTTTTTGTATGCGGATTTGGTGCATTTATATATGCTTTGACATGTTTATTTAGAAAAGCATGTTGATTACCTTCTTCTTCGATTATGTGCCTTATTATTGATGTCCGTCGTTCTTTGGCTATTTCTTGGTTGTTTTCTCTATTATAACACGTATTATGATATGCACATGTTATATTAAGTGAGTATCTTTTGACTAAACCTCGCTACTACTTTGTTGATGTTAGTCTTGATACTTACTGAGTACATGGGGTCGGTTGTACTCATATTACACTTATGCACCTTACGTGTAGATTTTGGAGCTGAGTTGTTGTAGAAGTCGAAGGCTAGTATTGAAGATATACCAATATTCTAGTTGCAAGCTACCATTTTGTTCATGGTAATTTAGAACTTATATTTCTATTTATGTATATTCCAAACAATTGATGTATTTTCTTCACAACAACATTGTAATTCTTGATTTTAGTAGCTCATGACTTGTACTATCAGTTCTTGGAACAGTTTAAATTAATCTTTGCGCATATATTTTATTATTAATTTGATGATCTCCAGTTGAGCTCTATTTTATATTGATTGTATTGCTTAGCGGGTTAGGTTATGCGTCATCACGATCCCGGTGGGATTTGGGATGTGACATAAACCAAGCATCTCGACCAGTCTCAAAACACCATACAAATTTGTCGGAAACTTCAAAATATAAACCAAAGCACAACTACTCACATCAAGGCTTAAAGTCAACTAATGGAAATCCTTAACTTCACTATTTACATACAATAGGTGTCGAACTCATCCCAAGCCTCTCAGGATTCATATCAAACATGGACACAAGTCCAAAAATATAATATGGACTAGTAGAGAGGTTCAAATAAATAACGTGAGATAAATGCTCAAAAAGAGGGGTTGGGTTATTACATTCTCCCTCAATTAAACTAGCTTTCATCCTCAAACGAGTCTAGAAGCGTACATGTGGTCTTAAAAAGCTATGAGTACCTGTCATCGATGCCTTGCTATACCTCCCAAGTGGTCTGCTCGCGTGGATGGTTCCTCCACAATACTTTGACCAAAGGGATCTTCGTCGACCTCAATTGCAAACCTTTATATCTACAATGGATATTGGCGTGTCTTCAAAGGTCAAATTGTTATCAAGCTGAATCGTCTCATGGTCAATAACATGTCAGATGGTTCAGGTCTTGAGAATACCTCTGAAGCATAAAAACAAGAAAAATTAGATGGGCGGCTGATAAAGTCAGTTCCTAGGCCAGTTTATAAGCTACTACTCCAATCCTCTCAAGAATTTCAATTGGGCCAATATACCTCAGGCTAAACATTCCGTTTTTCTCTAACCTTGTAACACCCTATGAGAGATTTTCAAGAATACCATCTCTCCCTCCATGAACTAAACATCTCTAGACCCTTGTCCGAACAGGTCTTTTGCTTGATCTGATTTGTCCTAATATCCTCCAGAATCACTTTTACCTTGTCCAAGGCATGTCGTACCAAATTCGAACCTAAACACTTCTTCTCACCCTATTCGAACCATCCAATAGAAGAATAACATGGTCTACCATATAAAGCTTCGTATAGTGCGATATGAATACTGGACCGGTAGTTATTATTATAAGTAAACTCCAAAAGCAACTAATCATCTCAATAGCCTCTAAAGTCAATGACACATGCTCTTAACATGTCCTCTAAGATCTGAATGACCCGCTTAGATTGACCATTGATCTGTTTGTGTAAAATGTTATGCTGAATCTAGGTACCTAACTCCTTCTAAAAGGACTGCCAAAACTAATTTATGAATTGTGAACCTCTGTTAGAAATGACAAAAACATGCACCCCATGAAATTGGACTATCTCACGAAGATTACAACCGTGTTACCTGCTCCACTATAAAGGTAGTTTGAACTAGTAGGAAATTAGTTGACTTAGTAAGTTTTTCCATTATCACTTAGGCTGAGTCATACTTCTTTAAAGTACGTGGCAAGCCTACCACGAAGTCCATAGTGATGTTCTCTTACTTTTACTCAGGAATAATTAAATATTGAGCTAATCCACCTAGTTTCTAATGCTCATAATTAATGTGCTGACAATTCAAATAAAGTGAGACTTTTTCATTTTTCCCTACCAAAAGTATTTCTTCAAGGCTTGGTATATCTTCATAGCACCTGCTGAATAAAATACCACGTGATACGTACTTCCTCAAGAATGAGATATCTCAAATCACCCACATTGGGTACACAAAGGCGTCAATCAAAGTCTCGTAACTCCATCATCCTCTATGACAACCTTTTATGGCATCTCCTTGAAGTATTTTTCCCTTCAAAGTGATCAAGTGTGGGTCCTCGTATTGATGAGCCTTAATATGCTCCAATAGCATAGATTGTGCAACAATTGAAGAAAATACTCCACCATACTGTGAAGCATCCAATCTAATACCTCGAATGGCTAAGAACTGGAAGTCTCTAGCCATAAGACGTCTCTTTAGTAGCATGAAAGACAAAGTACCCATAGACTTTCTAATCAAAGCATCTACCACCACATTGACTTTTTTGGGTAGTACAAGATAGTGATATCAAAATCTTTAAGCAACTCAATCCACCTCTGTTGCCTTAGATTTAGATCCTTTTGCTTGAACATGAACTATAAACTCTTATGAATAGAAAACCTGGCATGGCTCGCCATACAAGTAATGACTCCATAGATTAAGTGTANAATAAAAACCTCATTGGCGCCAAGCGTGAGGGAATGCTAGACGTTTGGTAATTTCTCCTCCGACCAGGATAAAAGATCCCATTGAAGCGGCTAATCCCATGCATATTGTATGGACATCTGGTCGCACAAATTGCATAGTATCATAAATAGCCACCCCAGGTATTACCCAGCCCCCAGGAGAGTTTATAAACAAATAAAGATCTTTGGTCTCATCCTCGATACTGAGATATACCATAAGACCAATAAGTTGATTTGAAATCTCGCTATCAACCTCTTGGCCTAAAAAAAGTAATCTTTCTCGATAAAGTCGGTTGATTAGGGTAAAATTGTATCCCTTAGGAACCGTACATGCGCCTTTTGATGCATACGGTTCAAAAAAATTGTGAATCAATGTATAGATTCCAGTCCTCTTTCTTTTTTTCTAGAAAGGTTCTTTCTTACTTCTAACGAAAGGGCTTTTCTTCGATTTTTCAATAAAGACGAGTTTTGACTCCTTTTTTATATTTTCAATTCTAAAATTTTAAGTTATAAGAAAGGGTCATTAAACTTATCGAATTAACTTCTCATTGATGTATTCTTTCATCGAGATTAAATCCAAACCGCGATGGTATTTTCTTGTTCCTGAATGGGTCTGTTTCATCTTTTTAGGTTTATGCTCTACTCCGGGTAAAGATCCGCCCGATTTGGATTTGTACATATAGGACAAATGCTCCCATTACCATTTCGTTTTGTATTTCTTTTTTTTTTCAATTCATTTTATCCAAGTATTTCTTAGAGTTGAGATAACTTTGCTTGACAATTAGGATCTCTTTACAAAGAAAAAATATGAATAGTAATCATAGATATCTTACCAATCCAATTGGGTTTTTTCTAAACGGAGCCTGGATACTTCATTTTTTTAGTCCAACTAAGCCAACCATAAATTATTCTAATTGAATTATTCTAATTGATAATAGTAATATGAATCCCCTCAAAAATGGATCTAATTGCACTTCACGCTCCAAATTTTTGATGATTAAATTTATCTTTCTTGGGTGAAACGGGGGATATCTCGATCGGGGGAGAGAACGGGTAAATACCATATGACCCAATATATCTGACAAGTCGCACTATACGTCAACCCAAGATGCATCTTCCTCTCCAGGACTTCGGAAAGGAACTTTTGGAACACCAATAGGCATTAAATGAAAGAAAGAACTAAATACTATATTTCACTTTGAGGTGGAAACGTAACAATTTTTTTATTGTCTTTATAATATTCATATTGGTTTTTATCGTATTTATTTTATCCATAGATTATAAAAATTCATAAAGAAAGACAGAATGAATAAACTCAAATTATTACGAATAGGTCTTTCTAATGATAAATAAGTATGGACTCATTCGCTCATAGAAAATGGGATCAACTCCCCCATTGCGTATTGGTACTTATCGAGTATAGAATAAATCTGCTTCTCTTTGTTCCTACGAACAGAATTGTTCCATTATTACCAACAGAATAGAACACCCTTGTTCGGAAATAATCGACTGAACAAGAGTGGTCCATAGGATAGTCATATTATAGTCTTTTCCAATGCAATAAAGTTACGTAGTGTCTATTTATCTTTGATATAAGGGGTATTTCCATGGGTTTGCCTTGGTATCGTGTTCATACCGTTGTATTGAATGATCCCGGTCGGTTGCTTTCTGTTCATATAATGCATACAGCTCTGGTTGCTGGTTGGGCCGGTTCGATGGCTCTGTATGAATTAGCGGTTTTTGATCCTTCTGATCCTGTTCTTGATCCAATGTGGAGACAGGGTATGTTCGTTATACCCTTCATGACTCGTTTAGGAATAACCAATTCATGGGGCGGTTGGAGTATCACAGGCCGCAAGTTCCAAATCATGAGTTTGGTAGTTCTTTTCATGATTCTTCAACTACCTAGAGACGTAGGCAATCACACTACCCTCTTGCATCAAGAAACAACCCAAATAACCTCGAGAAATGTTGCAATATATCGTATAACTACCTTTTACCCTTAGGTATGGTCAATACTAAGGATGTAGTTAACATGATCTTGAGCTTTTGAAAGCATGACTTACACTCGTATGACCAAGTGAACATGACCTTCTTCTCAGTCAACTGTGTCCAAGGTGTTGCTATAGTAGAGAACCCCGCAACAAAGCATCTGTTATAGCCCGCTAAACCAAGAAAGCTACGAATCACTATGGGTGTAGTAGGTCTAGGAGCACTACCGAACTACCTCGATCTTCTTAGGATCAAGCTTGATATTATCTCTAGAAACCACATCACCTAAGAATGTTATAATATCAAGTCAAAACTCACACTTGGAGAACTTAACATACAACTCATTCTCCTTACGTTTCTTAAGCATGCTCTTAAAGTGTTGCACATGATCCTCCTCACTACGAGAGTAGATGTCATGCCCCAACCTGGGGAGGCATAGCTGGCACCCGGTTTTGTACAGGCCCGAGCAAACCACTATGTGACTATGATCGTTCGACTAACACTAGAACATACATAGGTCGAGTTGGTTGAACTCATTATTTCTATAACTATCATGGGCCAATATGGCCATAACTCTTAATGTATAACTGTAAGTGGGCAAATATTGTATCAGCAATCCATCGTACTCAAAACATGAATATACACAAGCCGTCAAGGCCTCTAACATACTATACATAATGAACTTGTGTCTATAAAGTCTCTAACAGTATTTGACATCAAAACACGGTCGGGACAAGGCCCCAGCCTACCCATAAGTCTATAGCAAAACTCTGACATGATGATTTATAGACTCGGATGTACTTTAAATGAAGTAAATTCTTACCAATCCTTCGCTGAATGTTATCCTCGTCTACTATGAAGGCTCGTCAAACTGATTACTTACACATGCAGGCATGAATGCAGTGTCCATAATAAAAAAGATGTCAGTACGTATAGTGTATCGACTATGTAAGGCATAACTGAAACATAATAATAAGTCAACATCAATGAGAGAGATATAAGGATCAACCTAGACCTCTGAAGTGACACTGAGGGTCATGATATGCATACTAATTATACTTATATATTTAATGCCTCTCTTTGGGACTATTATCCATATCGTAACATGACTGCCCAACTGATAAGCCGTAACTGCCCAACCGACCGTAGAGCGATGGTAAATGCATGACTGCCTGACTGGCCATAGCTCGATAGTAGATGCGTAACTGCCCAACCGGCCATAGCTCGGTGGTAAATGCATAATTGCCTGATCGACCGTAGCTCAATGGTAAATGCGTAACTGTCCAACCTGCCATAGCTCGGTGGTAAATGCATGACTGCCCGACCGGTCATAGCTCGATGGTAAATGAAGATGCATAACTGCCTAACCTGTCGTAGCTCACTAGTAAATGAAGATGGATATAACATTACATTATAAACATTAACATCTTTATCGCATTGCCTCCATAGAGGCTTAGGAATATACTTAGACATACTTTGAATTATATTTTACATGTATGAATAACGTAGACATCCTTAAATACTAAGAGTAGAAATATTTATGGAATAACATTACTACGTTTTGTTACTTGGATCATGCCAAAAGAAGAAATGATTAGCCCTAACATGCCTCGTACTATCCCATCCAATCCTCAAGCTAACTTAATATGCAGCTCGTGTGTCTATAAGCAATGAACAATACTATCATCACAATACGAATGCCATAACTTATCGCATTTGAACGACACACTTTATTCTATAATAAAACTGACAGCATCTCCCCTATTTATATTACTTCCCACAAGTTACAATAATTACCAAAAATCCCAAACAACACACCAAAAATCCCAAACAACATCAACAATAATTATATTAAGCCTCCCAATAGTCCAACAATCAACAACAACACACCTACAATTTTTAAAAAATTGGGCAGTACTTATATCACTTCTTTTCAATTCAAACCAACACCAAAAATGACAAGAACAACATCAAAAACATCACACCCAAGCTACTACATCAAGAACCGGCCGAAACCTAGCTTAAAATCCTTCCAAAATAGTCCCATACGCACAACACCTCAAACATACTTCCATCTTCAAGTTTAACATGTTTTCCTTCAACATCTAGGCTTGCTATGGCCTAAAACCGGCTCAACCCAAGGAGAGGGGGTGAAGAAAATACCTTATAGCACACAAATACCCAATTTGCAGAGCTTACTTTGTTGTTATTCCTTCCTTAGTCGTCCACAAAGAAAGAAAGAGGCGAACTATCAACTAGTTCGGATTCCTAACACTTGAATCCACTTGTTTCACCTTCTCCGCTTTTGATTTGGCTTTCAAACCCTAAGGATATGTTTAGGATGTCTATAGAGTGTTTTAGGTCTGATTTAGGTCGAAAATAAGGCTTGGAGACAAAGTCCATAACTTTATATAGCAAGATAATTCTCAACCGACATCGTGGGTCCCAAAGGGAGCTGCTTGCATAGTCTCGCAAAAATGCGAATATCTCTCTACTCCAATATCGTATCAACAAACAGTTTAATATATTGGAAACTAGACTCATAGATATTATATTTGGTTGGTGGATCACTTCCTAACTCTATGTATATTGGTAGAAAAACTCAGTGATATTAGACCCAAATTTCAGTACAATTTATTAACGTAACTTGTGACGACTTTCGTCGACTTTTGTTTCACAACTCGCTTGAATTCAAAACTTAATACACAAATATCATACGACTAAAATACCTCATAACATCATCTTCTTATCATGTAAGTGCCCTAGTCTCACCCCAAAAGTACGGGTTATAATATTTCCAACTTGCCGACTTTCGATGAAACTTATTTTCTTCGATTTGTTTAGCTTCTAAACCTTCCAACCCTCTTGGTACTTGCAGTTCATGATCTTAAATATTTATAACATCTAAGTTAATATGACTAACTTACTTTATGTACTTTCAAAGATGATCTCATTTTCAAGCGTACATCAATTGACTTATTACGTAATTTCATGTACGAAAATATGGGGTGTAACATCATTTCCCCCTTGGGAACATTCATCCTCGAATATTGGTTGTTGCGCTTATCAGTCTCGTAACCTAAAAATCTTAAGAATACTTTAATATTGTCCTTTCCATCTAGGAAATTCTTCTATGAATAAATCTAGAGGTCAGGGCATTCCCCCATTTAGGCCTCTTTCTCACACCATAATCTATGGTAGGAATTCTTCCAATCTCCTAACTGTTGCTACCTTTTGTCATGCAGCCTATACGGCTATCCTCGTACGTGCGCCTATGCGACTCTTCTCTCCTTTTTCCTATAGCTTTTAGCCAATATCTAAGCCTCACTTTGTGAACATATACAGAACCATGACAAGTTGTCCCTCTGGGCATCTATAGGTGTACTGAAGTTCTTTTCTTGTTACTTTGTCGAACTTACGACCAATGCTATATTTTATTTCATAGCCTCAATTATCCTTCCATATGGCTTTACTGCATCTAGGTAGGTCATACTATACTATAATACTTTCTTCAATTTATTATTACCGAGGTCTGCTACCCAACTCCAGTTTACTCTCTCGCTGCTGATCCCATATGTATAAATCTAATTCCTTTAATGCTTCCTCATTATTGTTCATCTTAAGAATGACAGCCTTATCTCATCTCATACTTTACAATTTTTATCCATCTATTATTGATTCACCTTAATGTTGATCTACAACTATCATTGATAACTTGAAACCTCTTATATAATACATTGTTACTAGGGCTCACATCTCATCGGGGAACATCTGATGTTAATCGCCGGATCCACCTAGGGACGATACTATACTTCAATAACTGTGTTTCATAGCATCTCAACGTGATTCATCAAGCATTCTAATTTCGTGCAATTCATGAAATCTCTTCTCATTAAATCATTACTCGATCAAAGGCCTAAATGTCATCCTCTTATCATTTATCATAATTACACTCTTATTCTATTACTAGGGCAGCATTCCATCTCTTCTAAATGCTCCTAGTCTTAAACTCCTCCGATTTCATTCAGGCTATACTGAGCTTTCTATAACTTACGGAAACCATCATCTCTCTTATTTTGATGGACTCAATCCCGAGGCCTTACCTATTCTCATTATCTCCTCACTCGCCTTTTCTTATGCTTACTCCGGTCTAACTAGAACCTTGTCACTCTACCATACTTTAACTTGCGACCTATATGTAACTATTCATACTACTCACAACCTTCATTTAACTTGCTAGCTCTATATATTTTTGCTTATATTGTTCTAGAACCTCAAGCGAGACATCACATCATCTCTAACTCTTCTTTACTCTCTTAACTAGATCTCTCGGTACAGCCATAGGCTAGAAGATATGTTACGGACGACACGAATATCAGTTTTGAATATTGAATCACGATGCTTCTAGCTCTCTATCTGAAGTCTGGATTATTCACAACCTTCTGTACATGAGTATCTCTTGCCTTCTTCACCTTTACCTTACTTACCTTTAAATCTCGCATTGTATCTTCTATCGCTTTCATAACTTCCCTTTCATATAGGTGGAATTTACATCTGCACCTTAAAGCTCTACTATAATACTTGCACCTCTGGTGCATACACAATCTGGCAGAAGCTTCATACCGATTTCTTATAACTTAGCTCTATGACACTATATGAATACGAAAGAAGGGTAACATTTCCTAAATACCATATAACCTCTCAATTATAAGTGTGGTACACAACATACCCATAAGTGATACTCTACTAGATATGGCTTTTAGACTCCCTAAGACACGACATGCTCTAATACCATTTTGCCATGCCCCAACCGAGGGAGGCGTGGCTGGCACCTGGTGTCGTACTGGCCCGAGTGAACCACTCTGTAACTCATGATTGTTTGACAAACACTAGAACATACATAGGTCGAGTTGGTTGAACTCATTCTTTCTGTAATTATCATGGGACAACATGGCCAACACTCGCAATGTATACCTGTAAGTGGGCAAATGTTGTATCACCGATCCATTGTACTCAAAACATGAATACACACGGGTTGTCAAGGCCTCTAACACACTATATATAATGAACCTATGTCTACAAAGCCTCTAAGAGTATTTGACATCAAAACATGGTCGGGACAGGGCCCCAGCCTACCCATAAGTCTATAGCAAAACTTAGACATGATGCCTTACAGACTCGACTGTACTATGAATAAAGCGGAGTCTTATCGATACTTCGTCGAATGCTAACCTCATCTACTATGAGGGCTCATCACTGATTACCTACACTTGCAGGCATGAATGCAACATCCATAACAAAAAGAACATTAGTATGAATATTGTACCGAGTATGTAAGGCAGAACTGAAAATATAACAATAAGTCAATATCAATGAGAGAGATATAAAAATCAACCTGAACCTCTAAAGTGCCACTGAGGGTCATGATATGCATACTAATTATACTTATATATTTAATGCCTCTCTTTGGGACTATTATCCATATCGTAACATGACTGCCCAACTGATAAGTCGTAACTGCCCGACTGACCGTAGCGCGATGGTAAATGTATGATTGCCTGATCGGCCGTAGCTCGATAGTAAATGTATAACTGTCCAACCGGCAGTAGCTCGGTGGTAAATGCATGATTGCTCGACCAGACGTAGCTCGATGGTAAATGCGTAATTATCCAACCGGCCATAGCTCGGTGGTAAATGCATGACTGTCCGACCGGTCGTAGCTCGATGGTAAATGAAGATACATAACTGCCCAACCTGTCGTAGGTCACTGGTAAATGAAGATGGATATAACATTACATTATAAACATTACCATCTTTA
Organism: Nicotiana otophora; assembly: GCA_000715115.1. Taxonomy (NCBI): domain Eukaryota; kingdom Viridiplantae; phylum Streptophyta; class Magnoliopsida; order Solanales; family Solanaceae; genus Nicotiana; species Nicotiana otophora. Next base: position 79,123 of record AWOL01S0016388.1, on the reverse strand, counting down.
TCATATTGCCTCCATAGAGGCTTGGGAACATACTTAGACATGATTTGAATTATATTTTACATGTATGAATAACGTAGACATCCTTAACTACTAAGAGTAGAATTATTTATGAATTAACATTACATTTACGTTTCGTTACTTGGATCGTGCCAAAAGAAGGAAGGACTAGCCTTAACATACCTCATAATACCCCGTCCAATCCTCAAGTTAACTTAACCTACAACTCTTGTGTCTATAAGCAATAAACAATATTGTCGTGACAATACAAATGCCATAACTTATCATATTTGAACGACACACTTTATTATACAATAAAACGGACAACACCTCCCCTATTTATATGACTTTCCACAAGTTACAACAATCACCAAACAACCCAAATAACATCAACAATAATCATGTTAAGCCTCCCAAATAGTCCAACAATCAACAACAACACACCTACGATTTTTAAAAAATTAGACAGCAGCTATATCGCTTCTTTTCAATTCAAACCAACAGCAAAATGACAAGAACAACATCAACAACAACACACCTAAGCTACTACATCAAGAACTAGCTGCAACGTAGCTTAAAAGCCTTCCAAAACAGTCATATATGCACAACACCTCAAACATACTTCCATCTTTAAGTTTAATATGTTTTCCTTTAACATCTAGGCTTGCTATGGCCTAAAAACGACTCAACCCAAGGAGAAGAGTGAAGAAAATATCTTATAGCACACAAATACCCAGTTTACAGAGCTTACTTCGTTGCTATGCCTTCCTCAATCAGCCACAAAGAGAGAAAGAGGCGAACTGTTGACTAGTTCGGATTCATAACGCTTGAATCCACTTTTTTCACCTTCTCCACCTTTGATTTGGCTTCCAAACACTAAGGATATGTTTAGGAGGTCTAGAGAGAATTTTAGGTCTGATTCGGGTCAAAAATAAAGCTTGGAGACGAAGTCCACAACTTTATATAGCAAGATAATTCTCAACCGACCTTGTGGGTCCCAAAGGGAGCTGCTTGCACAGTCTCGTAAAAATACGAATATCTCTCTACTCTGATATCGTATCGATAAACGGTTTAATGCATTTGAAACTAGACTCGTATATATTCAATTTGGTTGATGGATCACTTTCTAAATCCAAGTATATTGGTAGAAAAACTTAGTGATATTAGACCCAAATTCTAGTACAATTTATTAATGCAACTTGTGACGACTTTCGTCGACTTTTGTTTCACAACTTTCTTGAATTCAAAATTTAACACACGACTATCATACGAATAAAATACCTCATAGCATAACATTGTTATCATGTTAAGCACCCTATTCTTACCCTAAAAGTACGGGTTTTAACGTTCCCATCTTGCTGACTTTCGTCGAAACTTATTTTCTTCGATTCGTTTAGCTTTTAAACCTTCCAATCCTCTTGGTGCTTGCAGTCAATGATCTTAAATATTTGTAACCTCTAAGGTAACATGACTAATTTACTTTATGTACTTTCAAAGATGATCTCATTTTCGAGCCTACATCAATTGACTTACGACGTACTTTTACGTACGAAAATATGGGGTGTAATAGTATACCAATATGTTATCTATCAGCACAATGACACAAGTATCAAGGAATGGCTCCCGAGTCATAAGATCCATAAAATATACCGGGCCATTAATCATCCCAAAAGACATGACTAGGAACATATAATGCTCATATCTAGTCCTAAAACTATCTTAGAGATCTCCTCCGTGTTGATCTTCAACTGATGATAACCCGACCTTAAATCAATGTTAGAAAAGTGAGTCACACCTTGAAACTAGTCAAATAAGTCATTTATACGAGGCAAGGGTACTTGTTCTTGATTATAACCTTGTTTAACTACCTGTACTTAATACCATATGCATAGAACCATCTTTATTCCTTGCGAACACCAACACATGAGCACCCCATAGTGATGCACTAGGCCTAACGAACCCTTTATCAAGTAAATTATGTATTTGTTATTTTAACCTCCTCAACCCTATTGGATCCATACTATATGAGATAATAGAGATAGGTTGAGTCCACAGTAGCAAATATATGCAAAAATCAATCTCCCAGACCTTGAGATATTCACAAACAATAAGAATACTATCAATAGTAACATTCTTAGTTCTGGTGTCTTGTACGGTAGCTATGAAGCCCAAACAACCCTGGCTAATCAACATTTGTGTCTTAACATAATAGATGATCCTCTTTTCATGCATGGCTATGGTAACTTTCCACTCCAACCTCGATTCACCTGGCATCTCAAATCTCAAGTTCTTGTTATGGCAATCAAGTATAGTATAATAGAAGATAATCAATCCATGCACAATGACATCAAAGTCAACTATCTAAAGTATTATAAGATTTACCAAAGTACCTCAACCCTAAATCGATACCTTACAGCTCTGGTATAAGTACTCTACAAGTATAGAATCCCCCACTAGGGTCAATACCAAGAAAGTCTCAGCTAACATCTCAAGTGGTCTCTACGAACAAATAATAAAATAAGGAGACACATATGAATAAGTAGAGACAGGATCTATCAACAAAAATACCGCATGCGGACACATTATGAGTATATCTATAACTACCACATTGCACGTATTTTCATCCTGTTTGGCCATGGAAAAGAAATGGGAAGGTCCCCTGTGCTGCCTACGCTCCTTAAACTCCCTAAGCTCTCTGCCTAGCACCTCTATAACCACCATATGGAACGACTCTAACTGGTTAGGTTGTTATTGGATCGCTATTATGGCACCCTGTTGTTGTGGTGCTGGTTGACTTCTGCTACCACGTCTAAGGCAAGAACTAGCATAGTTTCCATATTTCTCACACGTAAACATCCTATAGTATCTCTCCTACATGGGCCAGAGTACCTCTTTGCCACACTCCACACAATGAGGCAATGAAGAACTAAAACATCTTTGCTGTTGTTGTTAAGCTTAATAGCCTGATTATGGACTAGGTGAGAGAACTAATACTAATGTTGTGAGGCTGATTGAGGTGAAACTAACTGAGGTGGTCTAGACGACCCCTTAACTTTGCTCCCAGATGGAGCTGCACTGAATACACCAATTATAGGGGAATTCTTGATCCCTCTCAACTTAATCCTATAAGTAGCAGGACTTTTTACGAGTGACCATGTCCATCACCTCATAATACGTAGATCTACCCACCTATTAAGCTAAAGTTATATGGTGATGTGAGGCAAGTCTATCAACAAACCTCCTAACTGTCTCCTCCTCTTTTAGAAGCAAATCAATAGCATAACATGATAGTCTAGTGAAATTTGCATCATAGTCTGCAGCGGGCCTGTCACCCTACCTGAGCTGCTCAAAGGAACAACGTCTAGCATCAGACTAACTAGGAGGAAGAAACTTGTTTATGAACAAAGTCACAAATTAATCCCAAGTGAATGGTGGGGCGCCACCCTCCTATTGTGAGTGAAAGTCTTTTACCAATTCTCAGCAAACCTAGAAAAGTGAATGATGCGAACTCAACACCATAAGTCTTAAGAATACCTAGTGTAACCAAGATCTTCTCACAACCATCTATGAAAGCTTGTGGTCCCTCTGCTACAGGTACACCATCAAAAGTAGGAGTTTGGAACTTCATAAAACCCTTAAACTCTTATGTTTGTCCAGATCTTAGATCCTAAAGCTATGTGACCATCAACTTGCTCAACTATAGCAGGTAGTGCTAATGTTGATGGACGTGGAGATACACCAGGTGTAGGTGGTGTCTAAGCCGCAGCTGGGGTCATAAGTATCCCATCAAGACATAGAACAAGAGCCTCTTATACTGATATCATCCTCACTAATAACTCTGGTGGAAATGAAGCTGAAACGCCTGAACTATGGCTGTTGGTGGTATCTCCTAGTACTCTACCAAAGTTGGTTACTTGGGTAGTGCCTCTTTGGTGGCTGGACTTTCCCTTGGTGTGACATCTCTCTTAGACATTGTATCAAGGAAATCCTTAAAAAATAACTGATTACAAATCTAGCAACCAAAAATGTAACAATCTAAAATGGGTACTGTGCAACAAAAATATGAAGATGATAGGAATAAAAATACACTGTCAATAGCGGGTTAGTGAGGTAAAAATAAAAATTGGTACACAAAAAGCTAAAGGAAGTGGAGAATTTGATGATTTTAGAGATAGAATAAAGTTTTTGAAAAAGAATAGAAAGGAAAAATAACATGAGCAAAAATGTGGTGTACCTATCCTATTTTGGGGTTGGCGGTTTTACCAATTTAAGAGCCTAGATTTAAGGGATCCTCTTTTTCTCTTAAATTGCTATAAACGATAAAATATTAATTATTTTAGGGAATTAGGTGTAAAATAAAATTGAATTCACTAACCTTATTGCTAATAAATTTTGTAAAATATAAGAATTTCTATCTTCCATAAACCTAATACTCATAAAATTATAGTTTTTGATTCAAGAACTTTTTCACCAAAAGAAAAATATGTTTCAATTTTTTCTTAAAAATAGTACTGATATTTAAATTTTATTTAATTCCATATAATAGTGCGGGCTATAATAAATTCAAAATATATTAATCCAAATAAATATTATGAAATAATATTCTTGAATTAATTATGAAAGTCCAATAAATATGAATTTAATTAAAAGTCCAAATTCATTGGACTAGCCTATGTAATTGGCCACAAGTGATGAGTCCACACTGTTAAGTCCAAGATATCATATTCTAGAGGCCTAAATTGGTGTCATGTGTCTGGGACGTGACACGCATAGTCAAATAAAAAGAACCAATAGAATGGTTTCACATGCCAAAATGATATGACATGCTTACTTAGATCGAAAGAACAATGAAGACGCACCACTTATGCAAATAACATATTTCGCACTATCTAATGCGGTCTTGTCACTGCTATCAATCCATTGGTCAAGAAAAATTTATTCTCATTATAATTCTTCTCTGAAAATATAAATAAGGGTCTTCATAACTCAAGATACCAGAATTCAAACTAAAAGCAAGAAGGAGCTCATGAATCAAACGTCGCCGTTTTTTTACAAAGCTACACGAATTCAAACATGCAAGAAATCAAGTTCAATCTCAAGAACAAAGAAAAAATCAAGATTCAAGAAGTATAAAGTCGAAATTATCTGTTCGTAACAGTAAACTGCAGATCATTATTCGTGGCAACAATACATATAGATTCAATATCAAGCTCAAAGATCCTTGAATTAGATCCTGTAATTTAGGAGTTTAAATTCACGCGATAATTTACCTCAAATAAGGAAAAGATCCCCTTTGTTTTACAACAGTATTATTCATATATTCTACATTAGTATATGTATACAAGAACTTTCTTTTACGTAGTTACTATAAATCTGGTAACTAAGCATAAAAATAATATGCTTTATAATATTACAACACATATTATATTTATGATATCTGTCTTTATATTTAATATTATTACTGAATCATAATTAATTAATATATATTTTCACCTTTTTTGTCACTTAATCGTGATAAATTAGTATATTTTAATCTTTGTATATTGACAAATTATTTTTTCTTTTTCAAAATATTTACCGCGATTGAGAACTTCTTTGTGGAACTATTTGTCCTTATTGAGTTCAATATTCTTCATTTCCAGGACTTGCACTTTAATTTTATAATTCAAACATAATTTTAAATAAAATATTTATATAATTTTTTAAAACTTTTTACTCATTTAGATAAAGTACACGCGCAACACGCGTACTATTGACTAATTTATATTAAAAGTACAAAGGCCCTTAGCGAAATATCGTTCGCCTTTTTTACCTTTTAAAATAGAGTTCACATTAGACAAAATAATTATTTAATTATTTTTTGAATATTTAAGACTTTAAAATTAACTATAAATCTTAATTGTTACATCTTTCCTTATAAAAGTAGTTTTCTTGTTTGAAATTTGCACAATATAAAATTTTAGAAATTTTAGCTTAAAACATCCGTTCCTTGTTTGAAGTTTGAGCCATGTGAGGCTTTGGGGGGCCTAAAGTAAGAGTTGCAATTTCACATGAAATTGACTACGGTTACTATAAATTTACATGTTTCCATATTGATTATCAATAATAAAAGGAATTTGGAGAAAAGAAAATGATTTGCTCTTTCCTCAAATAGAGATGAAAAAAGAAATTGATTTTTTACAACATAACAACGTTTATCAATATGGAAAAGTACTATTGTATTCGGACAAATAAATAGGTTCGTACTAGGTAAGTTTGTAATATTTAATACTTTAAATAATATTTAAGAATTTATATTGGATCTTAAAATTATAGGATGAATATATTCATTCTCAAATCTTAAAATAAAATATCTATAATTATTAACATCAACATAACATTCTCATAAAAAAAATAGCTATAATTATTAATATAAATAACTTAATTAAATTGTTTATTGTTGCAAGTTTAAAAGATATTTAATTATTTTAAATTCAATAAACGAGTCAATATAACAACATTATTGTTGTCATTTAAATGAATATCGCATCAATTTTAATGCCCATTTTTATTTTACATAATTTATTCTTTTTGTATGTAATTTTTAGTTTATTAATATGTACAACACACGTACTCTAAAGATAGTATATAAAATATAATACAAACACTTGTTGAGATATTTTTTTAGTCTTAATTATTTTCTTAGACACAAATTTTATTGTTCACATTTATTTCTAACCAAACAACCGAAAAATGGAAAAAATGATATTTCTTGGCGTTTGGTTGAAAACTTGCAACCCAACTTTGGCTGCCGTATAATGAAAAAAGAAAAAAAAAGAAAAGAAAAAGAGAGACAAAACTGAAGAAGTGCAACCCAATTAGCCCAAACCCTATAAACCAGCACAGTGACTGAAAGACGAGCAGAGAAAGCTTTCACCGGGAACAAACCAGCAAAGATGGACGCAATAAGGAAGCAGCTGGACGTGTTAATGGGAGCGAATCGCAACGGCGACGTCCGTGAGGTCGATCGGAAGTACAACGACCGTGAAGTTTGCCGTTTCTTCCTCGCTGGCCTCTGTCCTCACGAGCTTTTCCAACTCACTGTGCGTAATCGAACACACACACACACACGCGCACTCTCTCTCTCTCTCTCTCTCTCTCTCTTACATGTTACTGTGATTGTATTTTGGAGCTCTAGATTCAGATATGTTAATTTACGCGTGCATGGAAGTTTTGTTTTGTTTCCTTTTTGTTGCTGAAAAAGCTGGAAGTATTGTTGAAATAGTAGTTTATTGGCTCTATTTACTCTTTGTACTGGAACTGTTGAATGAAAATCGTAGGAAGCTTTGCTGTGAAAAATTATCTTTAAGCGTGTGTATATCTAGAAGGGGTTACAGGAATAGACTAAGCATTAATTAATCTTTTGGCTGCAAATGTAGTTGTTCCTGAAGGAGCTTTGTTGAACCTTCTTCTATTTTTCTTTTTTGTTTTATTGATTCCTCTTGCTTTATAATTATAACAACAATACCAACAACCCAGTATAATCCCACTAGTGGGGTTTGGGAGTTTAGTGTGTACGCAGACCTTATCCCTACCCTGGGGTAAAGAGGCTGTTTCCGATAGACCTTCGGCTCCACCCTCCAAGAACTACCCACCTTGCTCTTGGGGTGACAGTGTTTTGGATAGCGTGCGGCGACAAATAGCGACGAGGGCCCGCTTCACTGAGGCGAGAGGCGCGCAGCGAAGCGCTCGCCTTTTTGATGTGAAGCTTTTTTGATGTGAAACCTTTTTGATGTGAAGCGACAATTTATACAAAAAAAA
>AWOL01S0016388.1:30509-64285 GCA_000715115.1 Nicotiana otophora | reverse complement strand
CCCCCTCTTGATATTGAGAATATTAATTGTCCAAGGTGCTCACATTCAAACATTCTTCTCCTTTCTTTTCTTAAGAGTATTCCCAAGTAAAAAGAAATTTAGTGCTTTTGTTTCTCTTGGTATCTAGAATAGTAGCCGTCCAAGGTGCTAACTTGTCATTTTTAATTAAAGTGTACATGGCAAAATTCTTAATCCTTGATTTGTGGTGGCTTGCCATGTTAGCATTGCTTATACCTTGCTTTTGCGAATCTTTAATACTCTAGCGCCTTTTGTCCTGCCTTAACTCTGTTCAGCTATGAGGAAGCAAAAGCAAAAGGTCAAGATAACTATGATAGAGACTTGGAGGATGTAATAGATAGGCTGATTATTGAATGTGATCGAAAAATAACTAGAGCCCTTAAACGACTAGATGAGGAGGATGCAAAAGCTGCAATTGCCATATCGGTATCTGAAGTTACTCAGGTAACTGTAGAATGTTGGGCTCTAACATTAAGTAACTTCCTTTTATTGGTCTCTGGTACTTACTTTCCCCCTTCTGCTTTTAGTCTGTCACACTTACACTTGCTTAAATTGCAGGCACCTGAGATCGTTGAGCTGTCAAAGCAAATTAAAGAGAAGTTGAAAGAAGCTAATCGCTTTGGTAAGCCCTTTAAGTTATGCTACTTCCTGGTGCAAGGACATTCATCAAGCAAATCAGCATGGGCATATTCTCATGATGTGTCGTGTTACCAGTTTATGATTTCTTAAATCTCACGTGTTGTAAGTCATGATATATATGAAATATTATGAATTGGCTTGCCCAATCTAGTTACTGTGTGCACACACGAACCTCTTTAAGGGAATATGGTAGACTTGAGAGTCAATGCTGATATTATAAGATGCTTCAACTTTGCGTCTTTGCCTCGAAGTATCAGCTCTATGAAGGTCAAATTTCATGGTTAGATCTAGTCCTCTGTGTTCGCTAGTAAGGGGTGGCAAATGGGCGGTTTGGGCTGAGTTTGGGTGGGTCAAAATGGGTTGAAGCAAGAAATCGGTCATTGCCCAACCTTGCCCAAAGCTTACTTGCGCTAAGATGGGTCAAAATGGGCTAAACAATAGGTTGTAGCCCAACCCGCCCAACTTGACCCAACCTTTGTGTATTTTTTCAACGACACTAAACATTATTCACATTGCTTAAATTGACTAAAATAATACACTTTCTAAGATCCATAATTACATTAATATCGCTACCGTCCTATTTGATTCACTATTTTTTTTTTCCTGCTCTTTTAAACTTGTCTCTGACAACAGCGAAAAAAATTTGTTTCTTCTGATTCGTTTGAAATAATGAATATTTACATGTGGACATGCGGTAAGTACAGTCTTTGATTCACGGTTATGCCTTTGACATTTTATTTTCAATAAATTGGTCAATTTGAAAATTAATTGTTAAAATAAAGGTATATGTATATTCATATTCAAGCAATCATAATATAGGGTGTTTACATTAGAAGATTGGAAAATAAAGAATAAAATTGAAACAAAAATGTTACCCAAGATCACCTTGTATCCTTATTATAGAAGTTATTTATTCTTCTCAATAGGTACTAATACATTTATTTTGTAAAATAAATACAAACGGATATACTTGGACTTCGGACAATAATATAATCATAAGGTTGACTAGGTAGTTACTAGTTCAAGTAATTTAAAAAGAAGAAAATAGGGTCAGTTTAAAAAAGGTTGACTATAGGTAGACCTGAGATTTGTTCATGGAAGAAGGAAGAAGAAGAAAGTTGAAGTGACAAAGTTGAAAATCTGATATGAACTTTTGCTATTCATGGGTCAGTTTGGGCTGCAATGATGGGCTGATTTGGGCTACTGAAAATAAATGGGTTTAGTTGGGTTGTGCCCAAACTTAGCCCATCATTAAAGTATCTCATACCCAACCAATTAAAACCTGGCGGGTTGGGCGGGTCAAATGGATTTGGGCTACTTTTGCCACCCCTATTAAGCTAACTAGGAAAATGCATGTTTGATTGGATCTTGTCTTGTGTTAACTTAGTAAACACATGTTCTTGCTGATGAAAGTAACTATCTGGAAATTGTAGGAAATATATAGGTTTGATCTAGGATGTAGCTTTATTAGGCCTTTACAAAAAATGGATATAGATTCATTAGAAACTTAGAACTGAAAAGAAGAGCAGGAGGTGTAAAAATTACAGAGATTGGAAAAGCAATGTGATGCATGTGAAATAGGATATCTTATAATAGGAGGCTAGTAGGGTTAGTTATGATGTAAATAGGGTGACTGAGGCGGAGTTCCTTGCTCTGCAGGGCGAATGTACACTTTGATGTAAATGGTTTGCATCTCTAGGATGCTGGTTCTAATAAAGTAACTCATCAAAAAAGCAGTGATTAATTTGATTGTAACATAGGTATCAAATGAATAAAATAAGTGCTACTTTGTTTTATGAACTTCTGTACATGAAAGAGAAAGGTGCTGCCTTTTAGTTAGATACGTTTTTAAATGATCTATTTCCTTGCAGATTTTGAAGGCAAGGCAGATATGAAGATTCGAGCTTTGGAAGAGGTCGAGGAACTTAGAGCAAAGAGGGCAGACAAACAGGTACCGAGGGGAATTCAGGACATTCAATTTCCTTTTCCAATAAGTCAATTCAAACAATAATTCATTACATGTTTAAACTTCCTCGCTAAATATTTATATCACAATACTGTTCCCTTTGCTTCAGTCAATTCTTCTTTTGGAGGCTTTTAACAAAGACCGAGCATCATTACCTCAGCCCCTTCAGAATGCTCCACAATTAGCACCCTTTCCTGCTGTTACTCCAGATCCTCGCATACAAGAAATGATAAATGAGAAACTGAAGAAAGCAGAAGATCTCGGTATGTACAAATTTAATATCTATATAACCATGCAGTTCTTTGTCTATGACCTACTTATTTTGCACCAAGTCCTCGTATTTCTTCATTAATACGCTTTCTCAGGCTGACTGTGTTTGGATCTTGGGAAATCCTGTTGATTTCGGTTCATGTCCATGAGTGTTTCAATGGCAATTTGAGAAGTAAAATAACTACAGGAACAAGAGTGACTAGTTTGGCTTTAGAAGCATTTTAGTGACTACTTTGGAATGTAAATTGATTCAGTGAGTGAAGTAGAGGATAGACATGGACAAATTTTATTCCCAGTCAGTTATTTGTTCTGATACCTTGACATTCTACAGCATTTCTTCATTGTGGAACCAAATAAGATGGTGATGTGCACAGGTCAATTTTGAAGCAGAACAAGGATCCTCTGATCTCAATTTTCTGATGGAAAAGCATTTATAGGGAAAAGGAAAAAAGAGAAATGATCGACTGATATCTAAAGAAATGTGATAAACAGATATTGACTAAAGAGAAACTTATCAGAAGAAAAATTGACTTAGTAGAAGATTAAGCCCAATGTGGAAGAATTTTGCTTTTGTAAACCTCAAATGATATCTACTGTAGGTACTTTATCTGAGCAAAATGCTGCGCATAGCTTTTGCTCTTATTTTTAATTACTTTCTGGTAACTTTTTTCTGATCAATTACTTTATTTTGATATTTTTGCCCTCATTGTATTTAGGTGAGCAAGGGATGGTTGATGAAGCTCAAAAAGCATTAGAAGAGGCTGAAGCGCTTAAGAAGGTTCGGTGCAATTTTGTTCTCATGTTGTGCTTGTTTATGAAATTTTGATGCTTTAGTTTGCCTCTCTTTCCTTTCTCTATTTATGAGTTTCTTGTCAGTGCTATGTTCCTAACTATCTTCTTTATTCAGCTGCCTGCAAGGCAAGATCCTGTTCAGGATTCCTCAAAGTACACTGCAGCCGATGTGCGGATCGTATGTCAATTTTCTCCATCTCTGTTAGGTGGTATTATTGTGTATGAATTATTTCTTTGTTGCAGACCAAAAATAAATAAATAAATGTGTTCTATCTCGAACTGTTTAAGCTTTTAAGTTAGGTAGCACACACTTCATCGCAGTATTAGAGCAGAGATTATGTGTTCGAGTCTCACTACCCACCTATCGAATTGTCCAGGAAAAAAAAAGGAAGAATGAGGCAGCACGTGACACAGCATGCTGTAGACCTAAACTACTTGGATAAAATTGTTCTCCATTAGGTTAAGCTTTTAGATGCAATGGTCAAAACACCTATGTAATGTATTTTTGTAAACTCTGAATCTTCCCTGGGTGTTTATTATAAAAATCATAATTTCAATTTGAGAATCTATTTTACCAATTCATGAAGAACGCCCTCAATGAGACTTTGTGGATCCTTATAAAAGAAAAAGAGAGACTATTCTATGGATGGAATGGTTGGGGAATGGGGTGTAGAATCTTACCTTTTGAATTTTAAAGAAGTTTCAGTTTGCAGTGGTTACATTCTCTTTTTAAGAAAGCTGAAAGCTTGGTTGGATTTTGTAGCATCATTCTGTTTCATTTTCCAAGAAAAATCGTTGGAGGAAGGGTTCTGCATTTTATTTGGCTTGCTTTTTGCATTTTCTCAGAGGACTTGTCCGGTTAGCTAGGGAATTTGAATTGAGGAAAAATCGAATAGGATTCAATTGACCAGTAAAAGTGCTAAGTTTCAGCTCAAATAGAAAGGAGAAATTAGAACAGACTGAATGAAGAGCCTTAAGGGAGCTTAGATATGTGTGTTTTATGAGGGATGCACTTCGCAGACACACACACACACTCTCTCTCTCTCTCTCACACACACACTCAAGAGAGAGAGAGAGAGGGAGAGGGAGAGAGAGATGAGTCAAAACAATTTCTGAAGAGTAAATTTAGACTTTGTGCTCCAACACTCTGCTCCAAAGAAGACTTTGGGAGCTTAGATATGTGTTTTTTTTGAGGGACGCACTTCGCAGACACACTCTCTCTCTCTCTCTCACACACACACACACACAAGAGAGAGAGGAAGAGAGGAAGAGGGAGAGGGAGAGTCAAAACAATTTCTGAAGAGTAAATTTAGACTTTGTGCTCCAACACACTGCTCCAAAGAAGACTTTTTACAGCTTCTTCCAAATTGGGCCACAGGTGCAGAATTGTTTTGTTTGAACTGGAAACTTTTTGAAAATAACAGAATTTGTCCGTCCTCCCACATGGGCTAGTTTGTGCACTGTGTTTCCGTAATTTTCACTGGAAACAATAAAAGCCAGGTTTCTTTTGGGCCTGAGACGATAATAAAATGAATGAATCATTGATTTCCTCTTGAATTACTAAAACATTGCCTTGAATTGGGACGTATACAGTATGCTGAGTATTAGCAAAATGTGCCCGCTTTCATGATGTTTGTGCATATGTTCCTGTTAACTTAAGAGAATGAAGTCCTTATATGGAGTTACCAATCCTGATATGTTGATTACTTTTGCAGACTGATCAGAAGCTTCGCGTATGTGACATTTGTGGTGCATTCTTAAGTGTTTACGACAGGTGAATGTTCTTTTTTCTATTTTCTTCTTTCCGGAAGATCTACCTAGTAGCTTTTTAGGAAAGACGGAGGGCTGCTTTGGAGTTTTGAGTACTTCAGTATTTAACATGGCGATTGTACCTCCTTGTTACCAGCAGGCTTTGGGCCCAGTTTTACGAGGATAAACTTTTGCTGCTAAATAATGTGCGTCTTTTTCTGTATTAATTTTATCAATCATGCTATCCTTGGCTAGAAAGTTGTGGGGCAACTGTTATTGTTACAATCTTTTGTGTTAAAAGCTATGCCATTTAGAGCCAAGAATTACCAGTTGTGCTTGCTTTGCTTTTCTCTTCAGTGATAGACGCTTAGCTGATCACTTTGGAGGAAAACTTCATTTGGGTTATATACAAATCCGTGAAAAGTTGGCTGAACTTCAGGTAAGATAAAACTATTTACTTTCCATTAATCCTTATCTTGCTCTTGTTTTGTGAGAAGGCAGCTATATGATATACAATATTTATTAAGGGTATTGTGTTCTTGTATATATCTGTTTGGAGAAAATATCTGTTTTTAGAAAATGATGCTTGACTGCGTGATGTGATGTGTTTGATCTATTAAGAATTTCAGATGAGCATTTTTAGCAAGTAGCTAAACTGGGTAATCTGAACATTTTGATTCAGGTGCTGGTATAATGTTTCACTTTCTTCTATAGAGATTCTCAGTGTATATGATCTGTGAGTTTTTCTATCCTCGGAGAAGAGTGTATCTTGACTTCTTAGTTATCATGTTGTGCTCTTTGATTTGAGATTAATGGTAACTGAAAGTAAGTTGCACAGAATTGTTATTGTTCCTGATGGAATTTGAAAAGAGACATAACTTTTCTGTGAAATTCATTAGCTACATTTGAACAGTTTTGGTTCAGGCGGTATAGAATTGTTGCATGAACTTGATCTCTATGAGAGCAGAAGACAATTAATAAGTATACAATGGATATGCCTGTGCCCAAGGTGAAATATCAATTATTTAATGCATGTTTTAAAACATATATTAATGATTTGTGTTCTGGCCACTTGCTGCAACTTTCTGATGGATAGCAGTAAAATCACGTAGTAGCTCAATCACTCTGTGAATACGAGCACTTACCTGCAGTAATCAAAGTTGTTATAATGCATTGTTGCAAGTTGATCCTTGCTTTGATCTTTTTTTTTGCGTGTATAATTTATGAGTCATGTCAGAGCATAGTACAATTTATTTGCCAAAGAAACTCAGTGTATCCTCTATGATAACTGAAAATTGGGTTTCATCCTTTTTGTTGCTTGATAAGACTATCTCCTTTAATTTTGTATGGTCCAAAACATTTATGGTATCTGTGAATTGATGTGGCTTCTGGAATCGGATGGTTAAAAGCTAAGGCTTTGGTAACAGGTTTAATTTAGTATTTTTTTTAAATACGTTGACTAGTCAATAACTGAAGGAAAAGCAAATCATCGCATTTTGTAGTTGCACGTAGGGGTGGCAAACGGGCGGGTCGGATATGGCAGGTAAAGAACGGGTAATGTAAAAGCGGATAAATTATCCGACTCGACCCATATTTAATGCGGATAAAAAACGGGTTAACCGGCGGATAATATGGATATCCATATTATGAGTATGATCACTTTTGGGAGAATTCCTTGTCTCTCAAACTTGAGGAGCCCCCAATTTTAGGCTTTGCCAAATGTAAAAGTTAAGCCCATTAGTTATCCATTGGTTATCCATTTTCTAAATGGATAATATGGTTCTTATCCATATTTGACCCGTTTTTAAAAAGTTCATTACACAACCTATTTTTTAGTGAATAATATGGGTGGATAACTATTTTCTTTTAACCATTTTGCTACCACTAGTTGCACGTTCTTTATTTGAATGCATTCTTTTTGGTTGAATATATCTGTTGTATTTTCACTGGCTGTAACGTGTGGGAAGTTGTGATATGCTTCAATCTTTTCTCTCAATGACAAATTGTCAGGAAGAAAGAAACCAAAAGCGAAAAGCCTATGAAGAAGAGAGGAGGTAAAGTTAGGTTACCTTTTCAATGTTGTACACTTTTTCCTCTCTCTTTCTCTCTCTCTATATATCTTAGGTTTTATTTCAAGTCTTGACTGGTACTATGCAGATCAAAAGAGAGGAGAAGCAGGGAGCGTGGCAGAGAATCAAGCAAGGATCGAGGTGATAGCCGTGAACGAGCGAGGGATCATGATCGTAAGAGCAGGGACCATGACAGATACTATGACCGAGATTGCAGTTATGAACGCGAACGTGACAGAGATAGAGACCGCTCTCGCAGCTATGATTCCAGAAGTCAGAGGAGATCACGTTCACGGTCAAGGGATTATGATCGTCACAGGTTTTTATTTTTTGAACTGCTACATAAAATGCATTATGGTGTTTTATATTATTTTTTTTTGAGTTATAACCATGAGGTATCAATATACTGCATGACAAATAGCTTTGTATTCCAAGAATTAATCCCCGCCTAATCTCTTAAACTAAAAATAGCCGGCAGATGTATAATATATGTACAATTGTGTATAATCAATATATAATCTATGTATACCTGCTAGAAAAAGTAAACATTGAATTTGGCCGGTTATTTTGTGTAACAATCCCTTTGAATTCCTGGTGGAAATGTTTGAGTGTCAAGAAAGGGAACTGCATATTACAACAACCCAATAAAATCCCACAAGTGGGATCTGGGGAGGGTAGAGTGTACACAGACCTTACCGTTACCCCGGAGGAGTAGAGAGGTTGTTTCCGCAGAGCCTCGGCTCAAGAAGACGAAAGAGACAGTGGATCCGTAACATAGGGAACTGCATACTATATAATTAAAATAGGTTAAGGTAATCCCTCGAGGATGAACTATATTCTTTTATGACACTCGTTTTTTTTGTTTTGTGGTATGGTGACTTGGGTGTGCGCTTGTAGGTGTACTGCGCACACCTTTGGTTGGATGGGTATGAGGACACAGATTTTTAACTTATCTTGAAGTGATGTTTGGTGAGCATGGGCTCCTTGGGGGGTAGCATACAAAACCTTCCATTTGGGAGGCACTGTTGTTTCTGGAGATGTTTTGTTTTAAGATTTTCGCACTGAATATCAAGCTACATTCAGTACATTTTGAATAAGAAATTATTACATAGAGAAAGGGACGGGGAAGGGGGACAGCGAGAACTGAACCTGACCGATCATTTCGTACCAGTTTCAGTAGACTATTGATCTACAAATACACTGAAGTATGTACTAGCAATACATGGTGATGGGTTCGTTCAAGCTATTGCAGATAGCAATTGTAATTATATATTTCTAACTGGTTTCTCTTTTTGTCTGTTATCCTCCCTTCAGGCGTTATGATCGCTACTAGGTGGAAGCTGCTGTTCCCGGAGCTAATTTGTATCTTGTTGGTGGATGCTCACTAGCTAGCTGTTTTAGCATCTAATATGATGTCACTTCTTGGTCTCCCAATTTAGAAAGACATGTTGATGTCACATATATAGCTTGCTTAATTTTGTGGTTGTGGACATTGTATGTAGTGGTAGAAAGAAACTTGATGTTGATCTCTCAATGTTATCGTATATTTTATGCTGCTTTGATATTCTAGTAAAAATGCAGGATTTTGCAGTTTGACTCTCGTACCCCACAGATTGTACGCTTTTTTGCAGGAAATTATACGCAACGAATTATTCATTAAAAGGCTTGACACGTGTAGTGAGTGGAGATTAACTTCAAGATTATGGGTTGCAAGCAATAGATGTTTGGAAATCTGATAAAACCTGTCCACAACTTGATAAAACCTGAACCTTTTTTCTCGTCTTCTCCTGCAGCAGAGGCTTGACGACCTAATGAATTCGCACTAAATAATTCGTAAAAAATAACTGATGAAAGAGTATACTGAAAAAGAAAACATATAAATAAGAGACAAACCTTCCAAAAAGTTGAAAAGATTTAGGGAGGATTCACAACCTTCTTCTGGTACGTAATTAAGGTCATCAATGGAGGAAATTATAGTCAATAGCTGAATGATGACACAAATAATATAATTTGCCCAAATATTAACAGTAATGGTTCCAAGGTCATTCTCAAATACATATATGTACTATCTGTCTATATATGGTTAGACATAGTCTTGCAATTACATATTCTTCCGCAAAAACAAATTATATATTCTTGTTCTTTGCGCTCTCTAAGAACAAAAACTAAAAGTGAAATCTTCTAGATAAACAATCAGCAACATTTTATATTTTCCACAATTTCATGTGGATCAAATAATGCTGCGGCGTAACTAAAGGAGATTAGAACTCTTAATGATTTGGTTTAGAGCTGAAAGTTTAAAGCCAGTCATGTCTAAAACCTTCAGTAATTTTCTGATGTGTTTCCCATACTTCTTAGTTACGTTGCAGCAGGCTGTGAAAGATGAATCAACTTAGTAAAATTTAAGGGATTATAAGTACACACACACACACTGCGAACCACGAGATCATATCTCGATATTCATTAATCTGAATGTGCTATTGGACGTAATAATGGACCTGAGATGAAGAACTCTAGTTACTTTTTATATCAGCACAACTATAGTTACTATAATGGAAACCCAAGAGTTCCAAGCACATAAACCTCTCTCCCCTAGGATAAAACAAATAAGACAATGAAACTGAGAAGTAAATAACCAAAGCTAATTAAAGGAAAACGTATTACGTACAGGAAGAGTGAAATTATGAGGTAACAAGTCAGTACGTACACTTTATATTATAGACATATCGGGGCCATGATTGATAATTAAGTCATCCACCAAATTATTTATTTCACTAATACAACGTGTAAAATTATAATTACCTCGCGGAACATAACTATCATGAAATTCTGCTCCTAATTCGACATAAGCCATTTAAAATTATATTGCGTATGAAATTGAATGTTGGGCTTCATACACAATATGGGGGACTATTTGATACAAATATTTTGAGACAGTCATGAACACTTGCAATTTTCTGGGTTGCTGTAGGCTTTGCAAGAAAATTACATATATTAAATAAAATATCCTGTCCAATCTGTATTGAGTCCACCAACCCCTGGTACTTTTTTTATGCTATAGACAAGGGACAAGTTAATATATATTTTGAAACACATTTCGAACCTCCATTATCCACAAATCAAACACCCTACTCGACAACAAGTTGATGAATAAGTAAATGCAAATGAAATCTCATAGACTAGAGGGAAGATAAGAATCTCAATGACCCTTACAGAGGGACGAGATTTATGGTTTTGTGGTTCATTAAATAATTAGTTTTAAAACTTGCTAACATGCTAGTACTTTCTTTGGTATGTAGTTTGTTTTTTAACTTTTGCAGGATTCAGCACAAGTATAGGAATTACAAGAAAGACAATGTTGAGAAACCGTAGGCAAAATCTCCAAGATACACAGGTTCTCTGAGAATAACATATAGTAACTCGAAGCATATATTATATAGGTGGTTCCCCTAGAAGCGAGGTGGGAGAGATTACGATATCACATTTCCAATCCGTCAATGCTGCATCCCCCGTTTGGATGGGATGAAATCGCAATATAACTAATCACGAAATTAATTATCGCGGAATTAATGTAGTTGTTTACCGGAAAAATCGGATAACGTTAGATTTTGTGTATGGTTTTAAGGGTATACGATACAACTTGACATAAATCGTGGAGAGAAGTAGAAATAATTAGATTCTTAGCTTATGAGAATGCAAATAGTAGGGAATGAGAATGAATGAGATAAAGCAAAGTAACACAAAGGGATGTCTTTCAATCTGAGAAGTGATTTTTTCTGTGTGTCCCCCTTAGCTTACAAGGATTCCCTCTTTTATAGAAAAGAGTCATTACAAAAAAGACAATAAAATAAGGCATGTAGTGGAAGGCCCATGATGACTTGTCTCTTTCTTGATTCCTGCCAAGATTCTCTCTCTTGGTGCGGTCGCAACGACTTTTGTCTGTGGGCTCGATACTGGCTAGAACTCGTTACTGGGTCGGGTCCTTCGGTCTTGGCTCGAGTTCGACCTACGAGATGTGCGTCGCGCATTTTCAACCTCGAAGCAGTGCCTTGCGGATCGATTCGATTACGGGCTCGCTAGAGCTATCGAGCCAACTCCTTGAGCGACCTTCGGGCTCGAGGCTCGATAATACCGAACTAGGAGCCAACTCTAAAAAATCTCGTTTCGACTCATTCCGACTCTTTAACACTCGAACTTGATCGAACATAGGAAGGCCGAAATCTATTTTGACCGTATACAGATAGTCCCTTCGTTTCTCACGAAGGATGTGGTGAGAATCGATGCGATTTTTGGTGGTTCGATCAGGTCATAAGCCGACGTTCTTACAGGGATCGATTATGACGTATGTGATAACTGTCCTATCAAATCAGCCTTTCAAGGTATTTAATCCTTATCAGTTGGTGGTCGACCACCTGTGATATTGAACCGTCACGACGCGAGCTTATAAATAATTTTTCCATCTATCATTTACTTCTTTCACGCGTTCACTCCCCCAAATTTTCTCATCTTTTCTTCCTTTCTCGTTGCTACCAGAGTTTTGGTATCATTAAATTTTTTACTTTCCTTCATCTTTCTTCCTTCCATATCAATGGCCAAGACTTCTAAAACTGTGCCTCAAAAGAAGAAAGCTTCTTCTTCAAGGTCGTCTGGCGACAAGGCGCCGGTGGAGCCATCCACTTATGACTATATTCCCGGCCCGTGTACTCTAAGGATCGATTTTAAGATTGAGAATCCTTCATCCGTCCCGGGTCAATGCGAACACGTGTCGAAGTATATGTGCTCTATAACGGAGGGTCATCTCGAGGCTGTTAGAAAAGACTGCAACTGGGGTTCCGAGGTTATGTTGCAAGTTCCATCCCCCGAAGAGAACGTCGTCACCCATGTGGAGGGATTTTTAAGTGCTTACACTTATCCCTTCACATTGGGTCCGGTCGACCCAGTGATCATCGATTTTTGTAAGAGATATCAGGTCACCCTTGGTCAAGTTCATCCCTCTCTGTGGCGTATAGTAATCCTACTTCGCTTCTTCTCCACCAAAGCCGGAGGGGTGAATTTTACCTTGAACCACCTCATACGTCTGTATCGGCCTCAAATCTTTCGAGGATTAATCAGACTTCATCGTCGGGCATCGAAGGCTTTGATGTCGAGCATCGATGAAGACAAGGATCGGGGTTGGATGGGGCGTTACATTCAGGTGAGGACCCGTGACCTCATTCCGGAAGAGAAGATGCCATTCCCCGAGGAATGAAATTTCGATCGTAAGTTGTTCTCATAAGACTTCGCCTTTTTTTTTAAATGTTTTCTTCCTGATATACAACTGCCCCTTGGATTCCACAAGCGGTACCCGACTTCGAGGATTGGGTTCGGAAGTTAGTTTCAAAAAACCCGGAGTTCATAAAAACCTTTTGCCCTAATAAGATGGACGGATCAATAGGATCTGAAAAATTAAACAACTACGGCGGGTGACGTAATGATGGATATCCTGGGTGTGGCTCATGTGAGAACATGAACATTTGAACTGCTGATTTATTCATCTTCACGTGCTTTTGTTGCATAAAACTTTTGAAAAGATCACCTTGCCTTCAAAGGAAATCAGTAAAAACATTATCTTTCCCTTTAATGTGCTTGGGCTGAAACTTGTATGGAGAAACCATTGCGTCCATCCGAGAATTTGCTAATTCAGAATGACCTTTGGATTCAACTGGATCATCCTCGGAAAATCTTTCATATCCATCTCTATTCAAATTTTGAAGAATATGTTAAGTCATGCACTATTGATTTCAAAGGTCAATGCGACCAGTTTCTACCTTTAGCAGAGTTTGCCTAAACACAATAGCTATCAGTCTAGTATCTAAATGGCTTCGTATGAGGCCTTATATTGGGGACGATATCGTTTTACGATTGGTTGGCTTGAGCCCGGTGAGGTTGTATTGTTAGGAACGGATTTAGTTTGTGATGCTTTGGAGAAGGTAAAATTAATTCGGGAGCGGCTTTGTACAACTCAGTCCAGGCAAAAGAATTATGCTAATAGGAAAGTTTGTGATGTGGCTTACATGGAGGGTGAGAAGGTTCTTCTTTGAGTTTAGCCTATGAATGGCGTGATGTGATTTGGGAAGAAGGGCAAGTCGAGGCCGAGGTTTATTGACCCGTTTGAGATCTTGGAGAGAGTTAAGGAGTTGCTTATAGGCTTGCATTGCCTCCTAGCCTAGCAGGGGTACATTCGGTATTTAATTTTTCCATGCTTCAAAAGTACCATGAAGATAAGTTATATGTTTTGGACTTCAGCACGGTAAAACTTTATGAGGATTTGACTTATGAGGAAGAGCTGGTGGCTATTCTAGATCGGCAGGTTCGAAGATCTAAGGATATTCCTTTTGTGAAAGAGCGTTGGAGAATCGACCGATTGAGGAGGCTACTTGGGAGTCTGAGTCTGAGTCCGACATGAGAAGTAGATATTCGTACCTTTTTACCAGTCCAAGTGCATTTCTATGTCCGTTGGAGGACGAAAGTTTCTTTTAGAGCTGGTGAATGTAACGGCCTGATAGGTCATTTTGAGTACTAGCTCCCATTTTAATGACTTGAGACCTTTTATAGCACAATTTGATGATTTATGACTTGCGTACGTGGTCCGTGCTAATTTTCGAAAAGTCTAAATGTGAATTTTTAAAGAAAACTTGATTTTTGAATTTGAAAATAGCTAGAGTTGACCACGGTCAACATTATTGGTAAACAACCTCATATCGGTATTTTGATAAGTCCGATATATTTTTATAATAATTTTAGACTTGTACGCATGTTTGGTTAGGGTCCCGGGTGACCCGAGGCCATTTCGGCGCTTGATGTTAAAATTGGAAATTTAAAGTATGAACTTTGAATTTTGATGTTTGATTCTTGAATTTAAATATTATTTTGATAATTCGAGCATATGAGCGAGTTCGTATGACGTTATTATACTTGTGTGGATGTTCGAATTGGATCCTAAAGGACTTAAGTGAGTTTTGGATGAGTTTCAAACTGTTTTGGCAAGGCTGAAATTTGTTGATGTTGCAGACCTTGCATTTGCGAGAGTATGTTCGCAAATGCAAGCCTCGCATTTAAGAGTGCTAGCTCGCATTTGCGATGCTGGGTAGGGTCAGGACAACTTAGCATTTGCGAAGCTCTGGTCGCTTTTGTGAGGTAGTGGATTTCACAATTGCGAGAATCATATCGTAATTTTGACACTAGAGAGTAGAGGGAGAACTTCGCATTTGCGAAGCTTTGTTCGCTTTTGTGAGGGGATGGTCCTTCGCAATTGCGAAGGATCTATCGCATTTGTGATATTAGAGGGACTCAGGCATTGTTGGCATTTGCGATCTGTGGTTTGCTTTTGCGAACATCACAATTGCGAACAAGAGTTTGCAATTGTGATACCTGCATGCGGGTAAAAGATTGGGATTTCGGGACTTAGCTAATTTTACTCTATCTTTGAGAACTAAACTCCACATAAAGGCAATTTTGGAGAGCAATTTCTTCCTAACTTCATAGGTCGGTAACTTCAACTTGTTTTTGTTCAATTCCTATTACTTTTTCATGGATTTTTATTATTAAATCTAAATTTTCATAGAGTAGAAATAGGGTTTTGGGAAGATTTAGGATTTTGTAAATTTGAGTTTGAGACCTCAAATTGAGGTCGGAACTCGAAACAGATCACCATGTGGGCCCGGGTTGACTTTTTTGTTGACCTTTTTAAATATGATAAAAATCTAACATTTTTTATACTAGGGTAGTTCCTAAGCTTGTTTTGACATATTTGAGTAATATTTGACTAGATTTGGGTGGGTTGGAGGCTTGTTCTAAAGGGAAAATATTGTTGGATTGTTGATCTTATTCCGAAAAGAGGTAAGTATCTTGGTTAATCTTGATTTGAGGGAATTTAGGTGTAATTGAGTCTATTTGCTATATGATCTATGTGTGGGGGCGACATATATGCAAGGTGATGAGCGTATATACGTTCACCATGGGATAAGCGTGTGTGTAGTGTTAGCTTTATTTGTACCATATTATTGTATGTATTATGTCTTCCATGCCCTAGATAGATTATTAAACTCTTCATTTTCTCTTATCCATGTTATTATCTATGTTGAGCTTTTTTAGATATTGGGCGTTAAACTATTTAATTATTGATTTGGTTATTGGTGCACATGTGTTGGTAAATTCTCATATGGCGAGTTATGTTCAAATATCATCCTTGATGTTATTTATGCTTCCCACCTTGCTTGGTACTACATTATGCTTGATGCTTGGTGAGGAAGAGAGAATTGCACGAAGGATATTTCCATGCTTGTGAGGAAGAGTGATTGTGCATGAAGGGTGTTTTCGTGCTTTCTTCATATATCAATATCATTGCACGAAGGGTGTTATCGTGCTTGAGAGAAGGTGAGGATAAGTACGAAGGGTGTTTTTGTGTTAGCTCTTATATCATGCTGTGAGGATGAGAGTAAAAGCATGAAGGGTGATGTAGTGCCGTTTATTGGTATTGTTAATCCTTATTTTGCTATTCGGATTGAGTACTTGGCTATGTTGTGTCGTATTTTTCTTTGAAAGGTTTGTCCAAAGTTGTTTGTAGAAGTATAAGTTGTGGTTTACTTCAGTAGTACTTTCCTTTACTTTCTCGTTCTACATCCTTGTACTTACATAGTTGCTGGCTCATTCACATGTTGTTATTTTCTCATATTACTTACTTTTCATCTCGTTATTTAACTACACAAGTTTATATGTAGGTGTCTTATCTTAGCCTCGTCACTACCTCATTGGGTTAGGCTCGACACATACGGAGTAGATTTGGTTGGTTGTACTTATACCACATATTTGTATTTTTGTGCAGATTCGGACATTGGTACCAGCGGAGTCCCGAGAGGTAGTTAGCGGATACTAGATAGATGACTTGAGGTAGAGCTTAATACCTTTCGCAGGCCTCAGAGTCATCTTTCCATTTCTTCTGTACTGTTTATTTTATTAGACAATATTGTATTTTATTCAAGATAATGTATTTAGTAAATTCTAGTAAATCATGTACTCGTGACTCTACTTCTTGGGATGGTTGATCGTCAGTGTTGATCTTTAGACTTATTATATATGCTTTTGAGTTATTTTTACTATGTATTATCATTTTTGCTTTTAACCGTGAGTCTCATTTCTTTCGTATTTATTGTTATGTGTTGGCTTGCCTAGCAAGCGGTGTTAGACGCCATCAAGACCTCATACGTTGGGATTTTGGGTCGTGACAGGTGAAATCTCAACTAAAATAAATAAAAGTAAAGACTGAAGTCAAAGGCTTCAAACTCTATGGTCTGAAATGGAACTTACCAAGAATCTGTTGGAATGAGAGAAGCACCTAACTCGTAGCTTGCTCGTCCAAATAACATGTACCTACATTGACATAATATTCCAAAGGAAAATATTAGAACATCAAAACACCATAGAAATACTTTGTAAGTAAAACAATCCTCTCGTTAAAGCTGGAATGAGACTTTGAAAGAAGTAGGAATACATGTTATAGTAAATTTGTAGAAGCTTCTCATGAACAGTTGAAATAAACAAATCATAGTTTTTCTTTATAAAACTTATTCTTTATTTCTTTTATGAATTTTTTTCTTTCTATTTTTGTTTCTAGGGAGTACAAAAGATTTTGATATATAATGTATTCTTTATAGGTCAAGGATGAAAACGGAATCAACTTACGTATGATTTTCGAAATGTTGCAAGCTCAACAAGTAGCAATAGACCAGTTCCAGAGCCAAACCCAGGCACTGACCAGGCTCGAGCCCAGTCCACCCCAAGAAGTCACCCACAAAACGGGGCCAGCTGTAGTGAGGTCAAATGAGCATGAATCGGGGACTAATCCCGAAATTATTAAGATACTCGAGGAACTGACAAAACGAATAGAGTCAGGAGAAAAGAGGATTAGAGCAAATGACAAAAAAGTAAAAACATATAACTCCAGGGTTGATCAGATCCCGGGGGCACCACCGATATTGAAAGGCTTGGATTCCAAAATATTCGTACAAAAGCCTTTCCCCCCGAGCGCAGCTCCGAAACCGATCCCCAAGAAGTTCCGCACTACATAATTTTCTACACTAGTCTACTACGTACAATTACCATGACATCTAAGGATAAAAGTTTAGCTTTTCAATTGTCCTTGCCAGTCTAGTCTCCTTGGATCCTCTGCAAATTACTTCTTAAATGATTAGCCTTATCAACACCTGATTTGGTCGACCTTTCCCTTGGAACACTCTCATATTTCTCTCCTACCATACACAAGTAGCCATCGTCATTCTAAAGATTTCAACACCTGCAGTTATGCCCTTAGCATTTGCTTCTGCCCATAATATTTAATTCTGCCTGTCCAGGGCATGTCTGTAGACGCCTTGCCATCCCAATAGCTTCTGACATATCTAATCACATACTCCACGGGAGAAGAACATATGGTTTGTAGATTCATCCAGCTCATTGCATAGTGGACAACAGATGGCTTATAGATTCATCCAGCTAATTGCATAGTGGACAGCTTGCATTGCCAATAACTCCCCAAGTGATTAGTTTATCTCTAGTAAGTAGCATGTTATGTATAGCCAAGTTTAATATAAAAATCCATTTGGGTAATCCGAGGTTGCTACATGTTAGTTTCCTCCATGATACTTTTTGGAAGTCGCCTCTCATTTGTAAATAAAGCTTCTTGATAGAGAAGTGCTTCCACTGCAAAATGGCATCCATGCCTATCCCCACATCTTTAATGTAGCTTCTTGCCTTTATGATTTCTGAACCACTCATGAAGCTTGCTTGGTGTCACGATCCAATTTTCCCTCCGTATGATGTCGTGACGACACCTAGTCTATATGACTAGGTAAGCCTAATATTTGCGGAATAATTAAATGAAAACATAAATTCAATAACTAACTGTAGCAACAACAACATAATTGGATACCATGCCACTTGGCATGTACAATAACTAACTCCTCAATATACTACACAGCATTCCCAAAACCCGAAACATTATGCATCACAAACTACAGAAGGAAAATCTAGTGTCTCTATACATCAGAGTCTATCAAAAGAAAATACATAAGATAATGAACATGGGGAAGAGTAGAAGGGAACTCTGAGGTCTGCGGACGCGGAAGATATACCTTGAAATCTCCAAAGCTGTCCCAGCTCACTGATAGTGCTGTTGATAAGGAGTACCTGGATCTGCACACGAAAAATATGTGCAGAAGAGTAGCATGAGTACACCACAATCGGTACCCACTAAGTGCCAAGCCTAACCTCGGCCGAGTAGTGATAAAGTCAGGTCAGGGCCGTACTGGTATAAATATAAATACACAAGATAAAATGAAATACTGCAGTAAAATAAAAACTGAAATTTAACAAGAATGAAATCATAGAAGACAACAGCTCAATACACAAAATATACAACACGGGATCTCCCGAGATACCGACTCGTAGTCCCATACGTAAATGTGCAGGGGGATCTTCCGAAAATACAGTTCCGTAGTCCCAAAGTAAATATGCAAGACAGGGGGATCTCCCGGAATACCGTTCCGTAGTCCCAAAGTAAATATGCATCCAAATAATAGAATTTAATAGTTACGGTACGAAATTCTACAGCTCAACCTAAGTACCAGTTAAGGAAAGACATGTAAATTCACTAAACATGCTGCACGTAGTTCAAGTAAACAGTTAAGGCAAGTAGGCATGCTATTCTAGTCTAGCTGGATACCACACATGCTGATGGAACTCAAATAAGAAGGAAATCAGGTTATTACTTAGTAGAAAAATTGGATTTTTACACAATTAGCCCGTGTACGTACTCGTCACCTCACGTACATAGCGCTCATATATCAAAAACAGTACAAATCCTACGAGAAGTTCCCCCACACAAAGTTAGGCAAACCACTTACCTCGAATCAAGCTCAATCAATCGGTCAAAATGCCTTCTCCACGAATATCCGGTTCCGAATGGCCAAAATCTAGCCAAAAGTAATTACATACCATAAATACAACCATAATAGACTCATTTAATTAATGAAATCAGCACTTTAATAAACATTCTGAAATTCGCCTTAAGGGTCGACCAGAGCCCACATCTCGGAATCGGGTAAAAGTCATAAAATACGAACACCCATTCACTCACGAGTTCACTCATACCAAAATTAACCAAATCTGATATCTAAATCCCAATCAAAACTCAGAAATTCGGTTAGGCAACTTTTCCCCCATTTTCCCAACTTTTCAATTCCAATCCAAAAATAAATGGAGAAAACAACTATAGATTAATGAAATACAACCAAAAACAAGTTAGGAATCGTTACCCCAAAGCTCTCTCTGAAAATCCCTCAAAGAATCGCCAATTTCCGAGCTCCCAAGTCCAAAAATAGAGAAATGAATCAAGCCCTCGAAACTCTCTCTTTTCTGCCCAACGAACCCGCTCCTGCGACCTCATCATTGCACCTGCGGTGCCGCTTCTGCGGCTAGGACTCCGCACCTGCGAGTTTTCATTAAAACTCCAGAGTCCACACCTGCGTGCCTAAGTCCGCATCTGCGGATGCGCTTCTGCATCTACTCATCCTCTTCTGCAGAACCTTCGGTCATTCTCATCTACGCATCTACGACTGCCCTTCCGCAGATGCGGCTCCGTTCCTGCGGCTCACTCGTCGCATCTGCGACCACTGACTCCCAGGCCTAAAGGCGCACTTGCGATCCCAACCTCGCTTTTGCGGGGCCGCACCTGCGGACTCCCCAAGGCAGGTGCAAAAACACCAGAAACCAGCATGTCGGAAATTCTTCTAAGTCCAAGCTTTCACCCGTTAAGCACCCAAAACTAACCTGAGGCCCCCGAGACCTCGACCAAACATACCAACCAATATTAAAACACCATACGAACGCAGTCGAGCCCTCAAACCACATCAAACAATGCTAAAATCACAAATCATCCTCCGATTCAAACCTAAAGAACTTGAAACTTCCAAATTCGACGATCGATGCCGAAACCAACCAAACCACGTCCGATTGACCCCAAAATTTGCACACAAGTTATATTCAATATTACGGACCTACTCCAACTTCCGGAATCAGAATCCAACCCCGATATCAAAATTTCCACTACCGGTCCAAATTTCCAAAAATTTGACTTTCGCCATTTCAAGCCTAAATGGGCTACGAACCTCCAAAACACAATCCGGACACGCTCCTAAGTCCCAAATCACCCAACGGAGCTAACAGAATCGACGAAATTCTATTCCGGAGTCATCTTCACATAGTTCCGACTACGGTAAAAAAAATTCTAAGACTTAAGCTCCCGTTTTAGGGACTAAGTGTCCCAAAACACTTCGAAGCCAAAAACAAGACCTCCCGGCAAGTCACATAAGTAGAAAAAGATGCAGGGGAAATAGTAAATAGGAGATCGGGGCTATTACTTTCAAAACGACCGGCCGGGTCGTTACATCCTCCCCCTCTTAAAACAATCATTCGTCCTCGAACAAGTATAGAGACATACCTGAAGTGGAGAAAAGATGAGGATAACAGTTGCGCATATCCTGCTCGGTCTCCCAAGTCGCCTCCTCGACCGGCTGTCCCCTCCACTGAACCTTCATGGAAGTACTGTTCTTTGACCTTAGCTTTCTGACCTGCCTGTCTAATATAGCCACTGGCTCTTCAACATAAGATAGATCCTTGTCCAATTGGACTGAGCTGAAATCCAATACGTGAGCCGGATCACCGTGATACTTCCGGAGCATCAAAACATGAAATACCGGATGAACTCCTGCTAGGCTGGGAGGTAAGGCAAGCTCATAAGCAACCTCCCCAACACACCGCAACACATCAAAAGGACCAATGTCCTCGGGCTCAGCTTGCCCTTCTTTCCGAACCTCATAACGCCCTTCATAGGCGAAACCCGGAGCAAGACCCGCTCTCCAACCATGAATGCAACATCGCGAACCTTTCGATCCGCGTAACTCTTCTGTCTAGACTGGGCTGTGTGAAATCTATCCTGAATCACCTTAACCTTTTCCAAGGCATCCTGAACCAAGTCTATACCCAATAATCTGGCCTCGCCCGGCTCAAACCAACCCACTGGGGACTGACACCGCCTACCATACAGAGCCTCATATGGTTCCATCTAAATGCTAGACTGATAATTGTTGTTGTAAGAAAACTACACAAGTGGCAAGAACTGGTCCCAAGCACCCCCAAAATCTATCACACAAGCGCGGAGCATATCCTTCAGTATCTGAATAGTGTGCTCGGACTGTCCGTCCGTCTGAGGGTGAAATGATGTGCTCAGCTCCACTCTAGTACCCAACTCCTGTTATATGGCTCTCCAGAATCGTGATGTAAACTGCATACCCCAGTCAGAGATGATAGATACCGGTACGCCATGAAGCCTGATGATCTCGCAGATATAAATTCGAGCCAACTGCTCGGAAGAATAGGTAGTCATCACTGGAATGAAATGAGCTTACTTGATCAGCCTATCCATAATCACCCAAACTGCATCAAACTTCTGTTGCATCCGTGGGAGTCCAACAACGAACTCCATAGTGATCCGCTCCCATTTTCACTCCGGAATCTCCAACTTCTGAAGCAACCCACCTAGTCACTGATGCTCATACTTTACCTGCTGGCAATTCAGACACCGAGCTACATATTCTACTATGTCCTTCTTCATTCTCCTCCACCAGTAATGATGTCTCAAGTCCTGATACATCTTTGCGGCACCCGGATGAATAGAGTGCCGCGAACTGTGAGCCTCCTGGAGAATCAACTCATGCAAACCGTCCACATTATGCACGCATAGCCTGCCCTGCATCCTCAATGCCCCATCATCCCCAATATTGACCTCCTTAGCATCACCGTGCTGGACCGTGTCCTTAAGGACAAGCAGGAGGGGGTCATCATACTGACGCTCCCTGATACGATCATAAAGAAAAGACCGAGAGACCACACAAGCCAATACTCGACTTGGCTCAGAAATATCTAATCTCACAAACTGGCGGGCTAAGGACTGAACATCCAATGCCAATGGCCTCTCTGTTGCTGGTAGATATGATAAACTCCCTAAACTCTCTGCCCGGCGACTCAAAGCATCGGCCACCACATTGGCCTTCCCTGGATGGTACAAAATAGTGATATCATAGTCCTTAAGTAGCTCTAACCACCTCCGCTGACACAAGTTAAGATTGTTTTGCTTGAACAGATGTTGCAAACTCCGATGATCGGTGTAAATCTCACAAGGAACATCGTACAAATAATGTCTCCAAATCTTTAAGGCATGAACAATAGCTTCTAGCTCAAGGTCGTGGACAGGATAGTTCTTTTCATCCACCTTCAGCCGTTTGGACGCGTAGGCAATCACCCTACGGTCATGCATCAACACCGTGCCGAGGACAACTCGCGACGCATCACAATAAACTATATAAGGCCCTGAACCTAAAGGCAATACCAATACTGGGGTTGTAGTCAAAGATGTCTTGAGCTTTTGAAAGCTCTCCTCACACTCCTCTGTCCACCTGAATGGAGCACCCTTCTGGGTCAGCCTGGTCATAGGTGCTGTAATAGATGACAATCCCTCAACAAACTGACGGTAATACCCCGCCAAACCAAGGAAGCTCTGGATATCTGTAGCTAAGGATGGTCTGGGCCAACTCTACATTGCTTCCACCTTCTTCGGATCCACCTTGATCTCCTCACTCGACACAATATGACCCAAGAATGCATGGAATCTAACCAGAACTCATATTTTGAGAACTTTGCATATAACTTCTTTTCTCTCAAAGTCTGAAGCATTGTCCTCAGGTGCTGCTCATGATCCTTCCGAGTCCGGAAACATACTAGAATGTCGTCAATGAATACGATGATGAAAGAATCAATATAGGGTCAGAACACACTGTGCATCAAGTGCATAAAGGCTGCTGGAGCATTGGTTAGCCCATATGACATCACAAGGAACTCGTAATGGCCATACCGTGTCCTGCAAGCAGTCTTCAGGATATCTGGCTCCCGAATCTTCAACTGATAATAACCTGAACGCAAGTCAATCTTGGAAAATAACTTGGCACCCTGTACCAGATCAAATAGGTCATCAATACGAGGCAAGGGATACATGTTCTTCACTGTGACTTTGTTCAACTACGATAATCAATACACATATACATAGAACCATCCTTCTTCTTCACAAATAAGACAGGAGCACCCCAAGGTGACACACTGGGCCGAATGAAACCCTTATCAAGCAACTCTTGTAACTGCTCCTTCAACTCCTTCAATTCAGGAGGAGCCATATGATATGGATGAATAGAGATGGGCTGAGTGCCCGGCAACAAATCAATGCCAAAATCAATATCTCTGTCGGGCGGCATGCCCGGAAGATCAGCTGGGAACACATTTGGAAAGTCCCTTACTATTGGAACTGACTCAACTGTAGGGGTATCAGTACTGACATTTCTCGCATAAGCTAGATACGCGTCACACCCATTCTCAACCATTTGTTAAGCTTTAAAAAACGAAATAACTCTTCTTGGAGTATACTCTAAGGTACCACTCCACTCTAATCATGGTAAACTTGGCATAGCCAGTGTTATGGTCTTAGCGTGACAATCAAGAATAGCATAATGGGGCGACAACCAGTCCATGCCCAAAATAATATCAAAGTCCATCATGCTGAGCAATAATAAATCGACTCTGGTCTCAAAACCACAAAGAGCAATCAAACACGACCGATACACGCGGTCCACAACAAGAGAATCTCCCACATGAGTAGATACATAAATAGAGGAACTCAAAGAATCCCAAGATACGCCCAAATACGGGGCAAAATAAGAGGACACATAAGAATAGGTAGAGCCTGGGTCAAATAATATTGACGCATCTCTATGACAGACTGGAACAATACCTGTAATGACAGAATCAGAAGCGACTGCCTCTGTACAAGTAGGAAGGGAATAATATCTGGCCTGGCCTCCCCCTCTAGGGTGACCTCTACCTCCCCGACCTCCACCTTGGGCTGGATGAGTAGGTGGGGTGGCAGCTGGTGCTGTAATCATAGTCTGAGGACTCTGTGGAACACGTTGTGGCTGAGAAGTCTATGGAGGTGCACCCCTACTAAATCTGGGGCAATCCCTCACCATGTGGCGAGTGTCGCCATACTCAAAACAAACTCTGGGAGGGTGTGGCTGTTGTGACTGGCTCGGTCCAGGTCTGCTGGACTGGCCGCTAGGAACACCCTGTACAAGAGGCACACTAGATACTGGCGGTACATAATAAGGATCCTGGGGCCTAGAAGGATCTGGAACACCGCTGGAGGCTAGAAAAGCTGAATGAACGGGGCGGCTCACATAACTCCTACCATGGTGAGCTACAGGGGCACGAGCACCAGAATAAGAACCAGTCTCTCGAGACCTCTTGGCCTCCCTCTCCTCTCTATCCCGGGCAAGCATGCCCTCCAATCTCCTGGCGATACTCACAACCTTTTGATAAGAAATATCCATCTCCAACTCCCTGGCCATACTAATTCGGATGTTGGGGTGGAGTCCCTCAATAAACCGTTGAACCCTCTCTCGAACAGTGGCAACCAAGGCCGGTGCATGTCGGGCCAAATCACTGAAGCGAACTGCATACTCTGACACAGTAATAGTACCCTGGCGCAACTGTTCAAACTCCACGCGCCATGAGTTCCTGAGGCTCTGAGGGACATACTCTCTCAAAAACATGTCCGAGAACTGAGTCCATGTAAGTGAAGCTGCCTCAGCCGGACTACTCAACTCATAAGCACGCCACCACTGATAAGTTGCTCCTCTAAGTTGGAATGTAGTAAAAAAAACCTCACTCGTCTCCGCTACGCCCATAGTACGGAGGATACGATGACACTCCTCTACAAAACCCTAAGCATCATCTGTAGCCAATCTGCTGAAGGTAGGTGGGTGGTACTTCTTGTACCTCTCAGGTCTGAGTTGCTCCACCTAAGAAGCTGCTACCATAACCTCGGGCTGAGCTTGAGCTACCGGCTGCATTGGTACAATCTCTGGAACCTGGTCGACCTGAACTCGCTGCTCTAGAGTACCGGCGACGGGAGTCTATGCTCCTCCCCCGGCCTGAGATGTGGCAGGAGCAAGTGGAATCAAACCAGCCTGAGCTAAGGTGCTGAACATGCTCAGAAACTGGGCTAAAGTCTCCTGGAGGGCTAGTGCAGAAACAGGTACCTCAGGTGTCTGCCCTCCAGCTGGAGCTACTGGGGGCTCCTCTGTAGCAGCTCGTGTGGGTGGCCTTACTGCACCACGTGGATGTCCTCGGACTCTACCCCGGCCCCGGCCTCTCTCGGCTCTAGCAGGGGGCGCAGGTGCGTGGTCATCAGATCCGCTTGTACGTGTCCTCATCATCTGTGAGAGAATAGAATAAGAAGTTTAGAATTTTTGAAGTAAACAATTTTCACACGATAAGGAATCAAAGAAGTGAATTTTTTCTAACAGTTCCATAGCCTCCCGAAGATAAGTACAGACGTCTCTGTACCAATCCGCGAGACTCTAATAACCCGGGTTGTGACTCACGACACCTATGAACCTAGAGCTCTGATACCAACTTATCACAACCCAATTTCCCCTCCGTATGACGTCGTGACGGCACCTAGTCTCGACGACTAGGTAAGCCTAACATTTGCAGAATAATGAAATAAAAATATAAATTCAACAACTAACTGTAGCAATAACAACATAACTGGATATCATGCCATTTGGCATGTATAATAACTAACTCCTCAATATACTACACAATATTTCCAAAACCCGGAACATCGTGAATCACAAACTACAGAAGAAAAATCTAGTGTTTCTATACATCAGAGTCTATCAAAAGAAAATACAGAAGAT
This sequence comes from Nicotiana otophora, assembly GCA_000715115.1. Taxonomy (NCBI): domain Eukaryota; kingdom Viridiplantae; phylum Streptophyta; class Magnoliopsida; order Solanales; family Solanaceae; genus Nicotiana; species Nicotiana otophora. The sequence continues at coordinate 37,886 of AWOL01S0016388.1, read as the reverse complement.
AATGGACATGGGAAAGAGTAGAAAGGGACTCTGAGGTCTGCGGACGTGGCAGATATACCTTGAAATCTCCAAAGCTGTCCCGACTCACTGATAGTGCGGCTGATAAGGAGTACCTGGATATGCACACGAAAAACATGTGCAGAAGAGTAGCATGAGTACACCACAATCGGTACCCAGTAAGTGCCAAGCCTAACCTCGGTCGAGTAATGAGGAGGTCAGTTCAGGGCCCTACTAGTATAAATATAAATACACAAGATAAAATGAAATACCGCAGTAAAATAAATACTGAAATTTAACAAGAATGAAATCATAGAAGATAACAGCTCAATACACAGAATATACAACACGGGATCTCCCGAGATACCATCTCGTAGTCCCAAACGTAAATATGCAGGGGGATCTCCCGGGATTACCATTCCATAGTCCCAAAGTAAATATGCAAGACAGGGGGATCTCCCAAAATACCATTCTGTAGTCCCAAGGTAAATATGCAAGACAGGGGGATCTCCCGAAATACCATTCCGTAGTCCCAAAGTAAATATGCAAGACAGGGGGATCTCCCGAAATACCATTCCGTAGTCCCAAAGTAAATATGCAAGGCAGGGGGATCTCCCGGAATACCGTTTCGTAGTTCCAAAGTAAATATGCAGCCAAACAATAGAATTCAATAGTTACGGCACAAAATTCTATAGCTCAACCTAAGTACTAGTTAAGGAAAGACAGGTAAATTCACTAAACATGCTGCACGTAGTTCAAGTAAACAGTTAAGGCAAGTAGGCATGTTATTCTAGTCTAGCTAGATACCACACATGCTGATGGAACTCAAATAAGAAGGAAATCAGGTTATTACTTAGTAGAAAAATCGGATTTTTACACAATTAGCCCGTGTACGTACTCGTCACCTCACGTACACGGCGCTCATATATCAAAAATAGTACAAATCCTACGAGGAGTTCCCCCACACAAAGTTAGGTAAGCCACTTACCTCGAACCAAGCTCAATCAATCGGTCTAATTGCCTTTTTCACGAATATCCGGTTCCGAATGGCCCAAATCTAGACAAAAGTAATTACATATCATAAATACAACCATAATAGACTCATTTAATTAATGAAATCAATACTTTAATAAAAATTCCGAAATTTGCCGTAAGGGTCGATCCGAGCCCACGTCTCGGAATCGGGTAAAATTTACAAAATACGAACACCCATTCACTCACGAGTTCACTCGTACCAAAATTAACCAAATCTGATATCTAAATCCCAATCAAAACTCAGAAATTCGGTTAGGGAATTTTTCCCCCATTTTTCCAACTTTTCAATCCCAATCCGAAAATAAATGGAGAAAACAACTATAGATTAATGAAATACAACCAAAAATGAGTTAGGAATCGTTACCCCAAAGCTCTCTCTGAAATCCCTCAAAGAATCGCTGATTTTCGAGCTCCCAAGTCCAAAAATAGAGAAATGAATCAAGCCCTCGAAACTCTCTCTTTTCTGCCCAGCGAACCCGCTCCTGCGACTTGATCATCGCACATGCAGTGCTGCTTCTACGGCTAGGACTCTGCACCTGCGAGTTTTCATTAAAACTCTAGAGTCCGCACCTGCGCGCCTAAGTCTACATCTGCTGATGCGCTTTTGCATCTACTCGTCCGCTTCTGCGGAACCCTGGGTCATTCTCATCTCCTCATCTGCCACTGCCTTTCCGGAGTTGCGGCTCCGCTCCTGCCTCTCACTCATCGCATCTGTGACCACTGCGATCCCAGACTCACTTTTACGAGGCCGCACCTGTGGACTCCCCACCGCATGTGCGAAAACACCAGAAACCAGCATGTCAGAAATTCTTCTAAATCCATGCTTTCACCCGTTAAGCACTCGAAACTAACCTGAGGCCTCCCGGGACCTCGATCAAACATACCAACCAATCTTAAAATACCATATGAACTCAGTTGAGCACTCAAACCACATCAAACAACGCTAAAATCACAAATTATCGTCTGATTCAAACCTAAAGAACTTGAAACTTCCAAATTCGACGATCGATGCCGAAACTAACCAAACCACGTCCGATTGACCCCACATTTTACACCAAAGTCATATTCAATATTACGGACCTACTCCAACTTCCGAAATCGAAATCCAACCCCGATATCAAAATTTCTACTACCTGTCCAAATCTCTAAAAATCGAATTTCGCCATTTCAAGCCTAAATAGGCTACGGACCTCCAAAACGCAATTTGGACACGCTTCTAAGTCTAAAATCACCCAACGGAGCTAACGAAAACGATGAAACTCCATTCCAGAGTCGTCTTCATATAGTTCCGACTACGTTCAAAAATTCTAAGACTTAGTATCCCATTTTAGGGACTAAGTGTCCCAAAATACTTCGAAACCAAACACAAGACCTCCCTACAAGTCACATAAGCAGAAAAAGATGCGTGGGAAACAGTAAATAGGGGATCGGGGCTATTACTTCGACCGGTCGGGTCGTTACACTAGGGTGCCTTGATCCATATTGGCTGTTACTTCCCATAGCACATATGCAACTATTGGACCCACAATCTATCCTTATTTTTGCTAAGATTCCATAATAGTTTACAGATGGTAGCCTTGATCCAAGTATATACATCCAGAATATTGAATCCTCCATCTGTTTTTGGTAAAAAGGCCTTCGCCCATGATAGTAGAGTCTTGCTTGAACTTTTTGACCCATTTGTCCAGAGATAGCTTCTGCATGTAGCTTTTATCCTCTTTAGAATCTTCTTTGGTAATACAAAAATCTGGGACCATAATATCTGTATAGAGAATAATATATTTTTGGTCAGTTGTAGTCTTCCTGCATATGAGAGGTATTTGGCAGTCTAGGTCTTAATTCTGCCTAGAATTTTCTCTATCAGCGGCTGACATTGTAAAACAGATATCCTCTTAGTACTTAGAGGAACTCCCAGGTACTTAAAAGAAAATTCACCCTTGGAGAACTTCAGCTCACTTAAGATCTGTTGTTGGTCATTACAATTCACCCCTCCAAAATAGATAGAGCTCTTACTCACATTAGCTTTCAAACCCGATGATTTGGAGAAGGTATCAAAGCATTCATATAGCATACCCACATATATGACATCTCCTCTGCAGAACAACAAGACATCATCTGCAAACCCCAATTGGACTATCTTCAATTTCTCACACTTAGGATGATAGTGAAAGTTTGGCTTTCTCTACAAAGCCTCGAGCATTCTAGTCAAGTACATAATGGCTAACACAAATAGGTAAGGAGCATTCTAGTCAAGTTTTAGCTTTATTTATTGTTAGTACTCTATTATACGTGTATTTATATTTTTGTATAAAAATGTTATTGCTTAACTAAAGGGCAAAAATATAGTTTAACTTTATATAGGTATTTTGGTATTTCAACATTTCACTTAAATTTTCACACTTGTAATATAGTATGATCTTATGACAAGTTGCAAATATTATTTTAATTATATGATCAGTTTCACATAAGATGATAAATATAATACAGAGTCATAAATAAAAGATACAATATATTTGTAGGGTCTTTCATTCTATTCAAATTTAAAAGGTCATACAAGATTATTTTATTTTTTCTTAATATTTAAATAAATATTATCCTTGATCACGTGCAGCAAGCATCGAAAAGTAGTTACGGTCATTGCCCATATAATGAAAAAGCATTTGTGTTAAGGTTAAATGATTTACGAGAAACTTCCCCATGGCATGATCATAATAAGAATTGAACCAAGTGCACTTACTTAGAAACTTTGTGTTATTTGAAAGTAGAAATATATGCTTGATTATGGGTGGTATGTGGGCTGGTCCGGGCCCTAAACGAGCCAAGTGGGCCGGTCCAAACGGTCCCGGTCCGGTCCCTAACTAAACGGGCCAAACGGTCTTTTTCTAGGAACCAACCCGGGACCAGGCCCACGAACTCATGGTCCCGAGCTAAACGAGGCCGGGCCCGCGGGCTAAGTAGGCCCAACGGCTACAATATTATTTTTAAAAAAAATATTAGAATTGAAATTAGAGACAAAAAGATGTAAAAAAAAAAAATATCTAAGGCAATGCCTTGTAAATTTTATTATAGAATTGTGACCTAAACTTTTTAATTCAAAATTTAAAGACAAAAATATTGTAAAGAGATATTTAAAGCAATGCCTTGTAATTTTATTATAGCATTAAAAGATATGGTAATATCTTTCTTAGTCTTCCTCCCCCCTATGGAATGAGTACAACAAGGTGCTAATACTACCATTGGGAAGAAAAAAAACTAATCAAGATATGCTAAAATACAAGTTACATAATACATACTAATTTTTGTTCATACAAGTTACATGGTATCTATTACAAACTTCATAAATCCTTCAAGGTTCGGAGGAATTTCCGTTGGTGGTAGCGAAAAAGTAGCTTGGTCATCATCGCTTCCATTATCGGGCGAAGCAGCATCCTCCGCAAGTTCAGCTGGCAGTTCTTTGTAAGCTTCGTCTTCCTCTGGTTGTGATTCAGCAAGTCTAAATTTTTTTTTTTCGAACGGATCCAATCTCTAAAAAGTACTGATTTTTCCAAGCTCTCCCTCATAGACGCTCTATAATCACCGAGTTGAAGTCTTGCTTGACTGAAAGTGCTTTCTGATGCCACTGTTGAAGCTTGAATAGTTAAAATATCTCGGATCATCCTTGAAAGAACCGAAAAGTATTTTTCTTTATCTTTCCACCATTGCAAAAGATTAAAGGAGCCGTCGGGATTCACTTCCTCAATTTGTTGCGACAAATAAACTTCAAGCTCATTTAGTTGTGAAAAATCATTACTACTAGAATATTGAGAACCTCTAAACCCTGCCCAGGTACTAAGTGCTCTTACTCCCGCAGTTTTTTTAGATGATTGAGAATCAGAAGAAGAAGGTGTTGGAACATTTGGTCTAACATGATTTAATGCAACTTGATAAGCATTATAAATAGTTTGAGCATTTATTCTAATTGAGGCTATTGCTTCCGGAAGTCCAGCCAACTCAGCATCTTCAAGTGCTAAACCATTATAAATAATTTTATACCAAAATTGAGGACCTGCAAATTTCATACAAGAATTTAATAAAGCAGCAACACCATAAATAGGGGGAATAGGGGAAAAATATTTTTTAAACTTTTTTCTCATAGAATCAATAGCAAGTTTATAAATTTTTCCACCCTCTGAAAAATGAGTAAACAAATTTGCAAGTTTTGCAATATAAACTAAACAGTTAGAAATAGTAGGATAATATTTCCCAAATAATATAGGATAATATTGCCTAGAAAATTTATTTATAGCAATATAAAGTTTTTCTAAAAAAATAATAAGTATTTTAACATTAGCCCAATCCCCATTCGTAAGATGCTCATCATCATCACTTACATGTGCATTAAACGTTGAGTTTATGGGGTTTCTATATTTATATGCAACAACCAAACTTTCATACATGTAATTCCATCTAGGCGGACAAGGTTTAGGAACCTTTCTTTCTCTTAGGCTAAATTCATCACATCTTTTAAAATATTCTCTAAGTCTACTTCTACAGTTTGAAAAAAAGCCAGTTAAGAGCCATTTTAACCTTTTCAATTTCAATATTTAAAATTCTCATACCATCACCTACAATTAAATGATAAATATGATAAATACATCTAACATGAAAAAATATTACTAAATGCAGGATTTAGCGTAGTAGTAAGCAAGTCTATAGCATTTGTGTTATTAGTAGCATTATCTATTGAAATCGGTATTATTTTATCACTAATACAAAAATATCTACAAATATCTGTAATTGTGCTAGCAATAAACTGTCATGTATGACGTGAAATTAATTATTCTATAAGCAATTATGTGCTTTTGCATTATCCATTCCTCATCAATCTGACTAGTAAGAGTAAGGTAATCACAGTCATTGCCACTTCTACCAATATCAGTTGTAATAGCAACACGATAATTTATATGAGTAAATAAATAGCGCAAATATTGTTCATATTCATGCTTATATTTATAAATATCGCTCTTTACTATTGTGCGAGGAAAAGCTTTATAAGTAGGATTAAAAACTTTTCTAATATAATGCACAAACGAAGGGTCAGAAGGAAAACTATAGGGTAAGCACATAACAGTTACTATTTTTGTCAATTCTTCCCGAATTTTTTTATGGATCATAATATAAAATACCACCAGTAACAGTGTTAATTTCTGATTGAAATTGATTTGAACCGGTACTAGGGTCACCCTGACTAGGACTAGGTATACTTCTCCCCTCGGCCAAAGCTTTCAGACGTTCATATTTTATTCTATCTCTAGGGTATTTTTTTATGTGTTTAGCCAAAGTTCCCGTCCCTTCCCCTCCCCCCCGCGATCCAGCAACATATTTAAAAGCTAATTCAGTATCACAAGTTTTACACTTAGCCTTATTTTGTGGAACTAGTTGTGTAAAAAAGGCCAAACATGAGATATTTTCGTTTGTTTTGTAGGTTGTCTAGAAAAAGTAGGGGCAGTAACAGGAGTATCAGATGGGTCATCATTTGGATTAGCAGGGTTATCACTAGTTGGGTTAACATCAGGAGCAGGACTAGTGGGTATATCATCATCCGATTGAGTTTTATCAAGATCAATTTCCTCCTCATCATTTTCATCAATAGTATTATAATTATTAGAATAAAGAGCATTTATTAATTCATGGTCTAATTATTCACCGGGTGCAATATTATGGTAAAATTGACTATCGGTAAATTGTAATAAACTATTATCGGTATCAAGAATAGCAGGTGTAAGACGGATATAGGGTTTGGTTCGGGGAGCCGAGGGCAGGGGAGGAGGAACAACAGTACCACTAGATTCGCCATTCTTAGATTTTCCCTTATTCTTATTTTTGAAAAAATAATTTTTTAAGGAAGCCATCTTAATTAATCAAGTAATAGGAAATAAATAAAACAAACAAAAATTATAATATTAAGACTTAAGAGTTGGAATGAGTTTACCGAATTGATGAACAACTTATTGAAAATTGATTATCGTTGAAGACTTGAATACTTCAATTCACTAACTTCATAATTTTTTCACAAATTGTAACAATAGTAAGCAATAGTAGCAAGTATAGAAGAAAATTAGAGAGAGATTGTGATAGATTGATATTGATTTTGTAAGAAAAAATGAAAAATGAGGAGGTATTTATAGTTGAAAATAGGAAAAAAGTATAATTATAAAAAGTTTGGGGTTAAAACAAAGTTAGGGGGGTTAAATGGCTATTTTTTAAATAGCCAACGGCTATTTTTGACAGCCCAATGGTTTTTTTAAAATTTTCCAAACGGCTCTTTTTTTTTAAAAAATATTTATCGTTGCGACCGTTTGGCCC